>JAAAKG020159208.1:0-56358 GCA_010014905.2 Druon quercuslanigerum | reverse complement strand
AGTAGTGGAGCCCAAAAATCGGCAATATAGCCCAAAAATAGCCCAAAAAAAGCCCAAAATTCTGATGCAAAGAAATTCGGGAATTTCGATTGTGGAGGTGCTAGCTTGATGGACCTGATTTTCGAGGCATTCATAGCGTTCACTTCGAGCAGGATCAATTTTCATCAACGCTGTGCTTGTGCACTAGATCCAAATTTCTTCAAATAATACATTTTATTTTATAATTTAAAATAAATTTTCTTCAAATAATAAAATAACATTTTTTTGATTTGACAAAGTTTATAATCAGAGATGTCGCAACCCCCTTGAGTTTAACACGTATTTCTTACATGAAAAAAATTATTTTTAGTATAGTTTTTAGAGAATCGTCAATATTAAGCATATCGGTTTGACATATTACATTTTCATAACTAAAATGCTAAAGAAAAGATAAAAATGTCAGAAAACATCACAAATTTCTAGCATTATGCTAAGAGAAGATAGTTATAAAAATGAACGAACTGTTTAAATAAATACTTTTTACTTGCATGAATTATTACCTTACTATAAGTAAAAAGTTGACCAAAAATTGAACATTTTCGAAAAAAACTGTTATTTTCCAACATAATTCTAAGAGAAGATAGTTAAGAATAATAATATATTGTTTAAACTATTATTTTTGTTTACTCCTTATTATTAACATATCAGCTGGAAGCAGGTTAAAAAATTCAGAACTTTTATACGAAGAAGAGTAATTTGTTTAAATCGTTTTTTAAACATCTGATTAGTAGAAAGTAATATTTTATGTACGAGAAACAATTTGTACTAAAAGAAACCCTACGAAAATAAGCAACGCCAACAACTCGTAAAAAGTCAAATTTTTCACTCACGGGGTTTTTTTGAGTCCTATTCAAAAAGTAATTAATTTGTTGTATCGTATGGATAATTGTGGAAAGAAAGTTTGGAGGACAAATTGATCTACTTAATATTAAAGATTCCGTAAAAAAATTACAATAATGTTTTTTTCTCTTATGGGGAATACTTCTTAAAATTTTTTAAAGAATTTTTTAATAGAAACAATATTTGTTTTTTTTCAAACAAATTTGTCAGGTGAGGTCATAAAAATGTAACAATAAAAATGTGGGACTGCACTATTGTGCACTTTTGGTGTTTGAAATAATAATATTAATATAGAATTTCGTTGCAGCATATACACTGGAAAATATTAGTCGGTTCATGAAATAACCAGAATAGCCTAAAAGATAATGAAACTCGGATTATTTACACGATTACAATAACTATCTAATAAGAAAACTGAGCTCTTCATGAAACGACAATAGAAGTCCTAAGCAGATTGTTTAACTTTTATTGATTAGTGCACAATTGTTTACCGCTTCCCGAAATGAAGCGTTCTCTACAACAGTGCATTACGCGTCACTTGTCACATGCAGAAATTGTCCTGTTTTGCGTCATTTCAAAAGTAGAGCTGACAAGACCCATACCAGCTTTTATAGTTTCAGAAAGCTTAATCAAATTACGATGGGGCACAAAGAAAGCATTAAAGTATAATTATCTGCCATTAATTGCAAACACGCTGTCATTGTTCCGAATTGAAAATAATAAAATGAAAATATTTTTAATTAATAGATTTTTTTATAACATTTTGTACGCTGAGAAATGATAGATGAAAACAGTAACACAGTCTAGAACTGGCTCGAGTACGTGTTAAGAAACATTGTGTAATTAAAACAAAAACTTAATCGAAATTCATCCAGAGAAAACGGTGTAGCGGCTCATTCTAATAGTTTTGCAGTAGGTAAATTTATTTAATTGGCTAAATGTATACTTAGATGATCCTACTTTTTCAAATATTGCAGATTTTATTCTCTTTTCTTGATAAATTTGAACGTAATTAATATGCAGAAAAAGGAGACAAAAACTGAAAATTTCTAATCTAATCTGTGTATTCACTTGCATAGTAATAAATAAATTCTTTTTATGAAAGTAGTTTTTTTTATTATTATTATAATTTTTAAAACTAGGTAATACCATAGAAAAACTGGACAAGTACCTTACCAGGCCCACATTTAGATTTTGCACGGGTAAGGGTCATCTAATATGTGAATATAGGTACAAAATGATCCTTATGGCCAGTGGCGTACAATGCACTGTTGTGGAGCATACTTCAAGTGTCTAGAATTTTCATTAAATTTCTAATTAAACTAAGTGGCTATGACAGATATATGTCATCAATAATATTTAACAGTAATTGATATCCCTATAGGTAATTGATATAGACACTTGCTAAATAGATCAATTGGCTTGCTCATCAGATCAAATAAATTATTAATCATAGTAACTATCTGCTGATATTGTAAATGCTTCCATCAATAACCTACAAAAAATATATGCTAGAAAACTAATAATAATAAGTAAATTTTTATAATGTGGTTACAATAAATACATTACGATTCTACTCTTGTAACAAAAAAACTCTTTTGAATCACATCATGAGCAACGAATACTTTTAAATTTTTGCAGAAAATATATAATATATATCCTGTAATTTAGAAGCAAAATTGAAAATAGTAATCATCTATATCACTCCATTTATTTTGAGAAACATTCCTGCGCCTTCTGATAACAGACTTCTCTAAATAGAATATATTTTCTAGGGATTCGCATGCCAAGTTGAAATTAGAATAGTCTTAACCTCGCACATTAATTTGAATAACGTAATTTAATTTTCATTATTTAGTGCTTCAAAAGTATGCAGCGTAATATTAACCATGAATAACGCTACACTTATTTTAAATTACCCAACAATTCTCTAGATAATTTACATTAATTCAAATAATTTTTAAATATTAGTTCATATATTTGTAGTATTTTAACATCTTTTTTTGCTTGTGTTAAAATTCCATGAAATTTCAAATGAGTCCGTATACCTTTTATGAAAAAAATTAACTCTTTTTCATGTAAAAACGTTCCTAAGACAGAAAGCCTTATCTGAAAATGAAAAATTTATACGGAGAAAAATAAGTCTGACAAAGTTACAGGATTTTCAGTCAAAATACGAACAGCATAGATTTTCTGTAAAGGTTGCCGAATTTTCCGTAGGGTTTTGAGAGTTTTACAAATTTACGTATATTTTATGTAAAATTCACAGGCTGTTTTATCAGGGTCCACAGTTTGAAAATGTCCACTTTCTAAAAAAAGATAGTAATATGTGTTACAGAAATTATCCGTAAATTTATAAAATTAAATTATATTACTTCTGAAGGAAATTCGATAATCTTTACAGAAAATCTCTGCTGTTCCTATTTTAATTAATGATACTGTAAGTTTAGGAGAATCTTTTTCGGCATCTGATCACACCGAAAATGTTTTTTCTATACACGCACAAAATTTCGGTTAAATTAGATCCTTTCAACGTTCCATTGCTAGCTGCACGGAATTTTGTTGAACTTCACTAACTTCACACGAACTTCTGAAAAATCGGACTAAATTTTCAATATAAATAATATAATATATTACAAAATACATTTCTAGATACTTTTATTGGTTAATTAACAAATTCGCATTTTAATTCCATTCCTGGACAATATTCAAATAATTACAAACCGAAAATTCTTTTAAAGTACTCTTCTTCTTTTAAAGTCAAACTCGAATTTTCATACCATTTAGAAAAAAATGTTATGTGGGACGCATGCGTAAACTGTTTTTGACCCGAATAATTTTTGTTATCTCACGCCGAAAAATAAATCACACCAAAAAAATAAGAAAATAAAATCTTAAAAGGCAAATATTAATAAAAAGAAAGTAGTTTAAACACCATATTGAATGAAAACATTCTGCTCATTTCCTGCCATGTAAAAATATGAGTTGGTACATACTATCGAGCTTACTGACAAAGCTACACCATCAAAGAGAAATGTGATGAGAATTTTTATTTTAGTAAATCTGGTTTTAATCCTAAAATAAAATAAGTTATCAGCCAAAAACATAATTTAAAGTTCACATTGAAAATGATTTTTTTACAGAATGCGCACGCAGAAAAATATTTGTTTGAATAAAACGAATATTTCTTTGTCCCTATATCAAAGCTAGAATTTGTTTAATTCACTTACAATTTGTTTGAAATTTCAAACAAACATCAAGCAAACATTTTTCGCAGTAAATGAGTTGAAATTCCCAGAAATGTTACCTCTGATCTCAAAGGCTGTGTTTGTTCCAATAAAAGAAAACTGAAGGGCACACGTGACAGCTTTGTACTTCGATCGTCTGACACAAGTAATCAATTTTTTAGTTTTGCCGTTTCGGCGCCGGTTTTCAGCATGAGGTCCATTCATGGAGCCAAATAAAGGTCATAGATGTATTGTGGATTAAAGCCAGTACTATATATATATGTCAGTGTCAACCTGTCCATATTATATGGGCACTATCCACACATGTAAGTTCTGATGTCATTATAACTATAGTATTTCAAATTCCCCATGTAAATTTACTTTGGGATATATTTTTATTACCGGAATGAAATTCAATTTTTCAATACTACAGTTTTAAGATTGAGATCTCAAAAGAAGAAAAAGTAACCTTTGTGAGATCATAATATCCTTCGGCCGAAATTTATCCGGAGCGGGAAAAATATAAATATAGCAATTTAATTTCTTGCAGTCATTAATCACTATAAGGAGAATATCAAATCATTAAACGTAATTATAGCTTCTTTACTTGTGGGCAATTTGTAACTCAAAGGGGGACAGGAAATAAGACAAGAAAAATGAACTACAATCTGGATCAGTCTCAAAGAATTTCAGATGGACATTTTTTCATTCATTCATTTTATTTTTAAATTTAAAACCTGTCAGTTTTGAATACTGAAAAATTAAAACTTTTTAGTTTTTTACTTCGAAAATGTGTAATAAGAATTGCACTTTACGTACATTCCATCTGAAAATTCATCAAACTTTTATCACGATTAATACAATCTTCGCAAAAATATTGCTAATTGCGCCGAATTTCGAAAGAAAATCAGAAAGATATTAATTAGATTGAAATTACTTAACGAACTTTATTTGGATTATTGTATTTAACTACAATAATTAAATATAAAAGCTGCAATTCTTATTCAATCCTAATTATCAGCAGCCAATTTCATTTACGGAAAAATTAAATTTTATGGTATATGGTATATAATATGTATGGTATATTATTTTGTAAATCATTTTGTTATTAAATACGAAATTTAATCTATCCCTTAAGACATTTTAAATAATAAAAACTCAAAAACCATTTGTATGGAAAATTAAAAAATATGTAATAATTTATTTTTGAAGTACATAGATTAATTCTTAGTATTGAGGAGATAAAAAATGCGTCTCTTACTCAACCAAAATTTATTCGACATTAAAAAAATTTCCACATTAAAAAAAAAGGATCAATTCCTCTGAGATATACCTCTTGAAAAAAGTAACCATGTATTTTATCTTTCTTTGATAAAAAGTTTAAAAAACTATAGCACAAAGCTTGAGAAAGATAGAATTTAAATTTTATGCCTGTATATTTATTATTATTTTTTACAGAAAAATTTCGGGATAATTTAAAAAAAAACCAAACCGTCAAAGTATTTTTATGTTCGAAAGGCATACTGCGTGAGATTATAACCGTGTGAAAGAAAGAATTAACATTTAAAGCACGTATAACATGATTGAGAAAAAAGTGTAGAATAATTTTTTCCAAAAGATACAATGTTAAGAGAGGAGATTTTATAAATACATAAATTCCAGATTTTTCGCAACTTTAATCCCCCATTTGCTCTTTTTTAAAAAAATTATTTTTATCTTTCCTTAATCCTTGGAAGAGAAAAAATTGTCTTTCCAAGCTTGACAAATTATTTGTATTAGATTATTTGTATTAGATTATCCTAATATAAAAAAGGATTCAATTATTCAGACAATCAAATAAAATGATCTACTATTTTTTTCTTTCACTAAAATAAATAACGAGTGAAATTGAATAAAGTCATTCACAATTTATTTTTCAAAGGTATCTTAGGTTAATTATTTGAGGTAGAAAAAAGAAAAATTATTTTTATAAAAGAAAAATAATAAATAATTTTTCATAACTTAAAAACCCATTTTTCTTTTCTTTCCTTAAGAAAAGATTAAATGGGCTATAACTTTTGGTTAAAATAAGTATAATTTTTAAGAGTGGTACTTCAGAACATGAAAATGATTTGATTTATAAGAATCCTCAATTTAAATATTTTTAAAATATCACCTCATAGAATTGTAGTCATGAACAAAATATCTCATGATTTTTATTTTTTCGACTAAAATTACCTCCCAAAAAAGTTGCAGTCTTCAAACATTAATTCTATCATTACCAGCCTTGAGCTAGTTCCAAAAGTAAGTTTATCGTAAAATATAAGTTAGAATTTTTATTTTGGAAAACAAAAATGCGTGTTCATTTATTTACTAAAAGTAAGCATTGGAAGGTTCGGCCCAAATTAAAGCAAAATATTTATATTTTTCATTGTTAACCTAGTGAACATTCTAGAGAAATGCTTAAGACTAGGAGTGGAAAAATTCTCAAAATTTTCATTTTATAACATCGGAACAGAAATCGACGGATAAACGCAAGAACTTATTCAATTTTGTATTTAACTTTAAAACTTTCGGATGTCTAGTTTTGAAAAATTTAATGAAACATAGGTAAGTAAATAGTAAAATCTCCTGTGACTTTTAATCAGCTAGCTGTATTTAAACTATTAGTAAAATGTGTCATATAAACATCAAAATATCATCTCCGTATCGAATGTGCTCCCCCCGCATTCCATTTTTCATCATTTAAAACTCGTTTATAATTTTTATTTCATAAAACTTACAATTTCTACTTTTTCAAGTGAAGCACTCTCGTCACGGTGAATCTCAAACAAGTTCAACCGAAAAGTCTAGTTACTCACTTACTCTAGTTAATTAAAGAAGTTGACTTCTTGATACTACAAAACTTGTCATGAAATTTAACCTAATCATTCTACAAAAAATTTCATTAGACTAATTTACTTCATTTTTAATGCAAATTAATTTTCATGTAAAATAAATTAAAAATGTAGACAAAAAATTTTTAATTTTAATTTTTTTAAGAAGCCGTTTTTCGATTATTTTCACAATCATTTATTGCGAAAAGTGGCATCGAGTAACTAGACTTTTAGGTTGAACTTGGTTGAGAATCACCGATCCTCCTTTAGACCGAGAAACGTGAGGATCGGGAGGGTTAGCGAATGAAAAAAATGAGACAAGCTTCATGCGATAAAGGAAACAGGAATCGGTGACCGTCTGAGTAAAGAAATTGAAAAGAAAGTTTTTATGTCCAAGCAAGAGTTCGTACGTTTCATTATCAGAAAACTATGTTTTCGAGAAAATATTATGCTTATATCAGCCAATGTAGCGATATCTTCCAATAATAATAGTTCGTTGGCCCTCTTCCAATGGATGTTAATCTTTAATCCTGTTGAGACGATTATTAAGGACTTGTAGCGATTTCATCAAGGGAAAATTGAATCTTTGCTAAAAAATGTTGCGGCTTTTATGTAGCTTGTCTGGAATTTGTTGGCAATAACGAGTTCACATAGCTATAGTGTCTCTTTTCGGAGTTGCATGCCATTACGTTCATTTGAGAGCAGTTGATTCAAATTGCACCGTGGTTATGCTCTGGGAGTAATCATAGACATCTGATTCTTTAACGACCAGGCTTAATGTCTTCAGGGATAAACATACCCTTTTTATTGGCTATTCACCACTGAAACATATCTCACGATTTCAGCTCCAGACAGTGGATCAACGCTTGTGATACAAAAATTTGTTTATGCTACTTAACTAGTATATGATGGTAATGTTGTCGACCAGGGTAAAATATTTTTAAAAAAGATGTAAACATTTGAAGATCACTGGTCCAGATGAGATTTATTATAGAGTGATTGAGAGTTCTGTCAGTAGACGGATTTCGAGATTATTGTATAATACTTAACATTTAAAATATGCATAAAGTGCGGCTTGAAAAGTACGTCACACTGACGGAGAAGGGGGAAAGGGGCTGATTTATAAAAAAATTGTAATGGAGGTTTCTGAATGCAAACTTCACTCTCTTTCCCCTATTCGACTCTTAATGTCATTTTAAAAGAATTTACATTTTTCCCTTTTTATCAAGAAACTACCCACTTTACCCCCGTTTTCAAAAAACTTCCCCCTTTTCCCTTCTTTCGCTTAAATGCAAACATAATTAATGGAACACAATAAGAAAATCCAATTATTTTTCGTTGTAAGGTAATCCTTTTAAGTATTATTATTTTTTTGGTTCAATGATAAATCTTCTTTTTTGTTTGAAAAATCAACTATCTGGTTTAAATTACTTTTTTTTTAACTAAAAATTGAACTATTCCATATTTGGTTGAAAATTGTTTGTGTTTATTTCAAAATTCGAATATTTAATTTAAAATTCATTCCTTTTGTTGTAAGTTTGTTTAAGGGTTAAAAAAAATTTTTATCTAAACATTTCACAATTCGTCTTTTTACCTTTAAACTTCTCCCTTTTCTTAAAAATTTATCATAGTCGGTTGAAAATTTTTCTCTTTTATAGAAAATTGTACAATTTAATTGAAATTTCGTTCCTTTTTGAATGCTAAACATTTCTTGGTTTGAAAATTCATCTCTTTCGGTAGAAAAGTTATCGTTTTTCTTTAAAAATGCAAGTTTTAGATTAAAAATTAATCTGCTCTGGTTGGCGATTCAACAATTATGTTTAAAATTCGTCTCTTTTAGTTGTATTTTACTCTTTTATATGTACAATAAACATCTTTTTTGGTTGGCATCTCAACTATACTATTTTTTGTTGAGAAATTAATATTTCTTTATTGGAAATTAAAGTAAGGAAGATTGTCTCGTAAAATATTTTATGTAAGTTTGGACTGTGCTTGTTGTAGAAACCAAATTAGCTTATTTATACAAATAGTGCACATGGTTAAACAATTGTCAAGAATTGTAAAATATGTCAAGAAATTACTTAATCGGGACAAAAATTATTTTTTTGCTGTAAAAAAATAATTTTCGTTTCATAACTTTAAGTAATATCTTCATCTAGTACCTTCTCGCTCGAGAAATATCGTTCACGATTATAGCGACGTTTGAAAAGTATGGTTGCTCCAGTAATCGTGAAAAAGCGTGCAATGAATTCGACTTTGTTACTGTAAGCAGTAATTAGCTACAATTAATCTATACAACAAAATATAAAGAAAAATGTGTAATAGATACATAATTATCGATAGTTTAATTATTTTGGCAACGTAAACAGAACATTACCTCTAAATACACGAGATTTTTTTAGCCACTGCAGTTGATCAAATTTCATAATTTTGTTTATAATTTCTGTTGTCGATTTATTTTGGAGACCATTTCATTTCTTACAAATAAAATATTAATTTTATGTGACCATTTTTTTAACAGAAATAAAAACTAAACATTTTCAAATAAAATTCATTTTTATTATGATTAATTACTATAATGTCCAACGGAAGTATTTCATCTCGAAGGGTCTCAATCAATATTAAACTAAAATATAATACACCTTTCATTTCATTAAAGTATGGTTAAAATACAAAAATATACTTGAAATACACCTCCAAATCGCTAAAAACTGATTTCAAGAAAACTTAACCTTTTTCACGAAGACTGGTACAACGACTCACGATTAATAGTACATGGCAGATTTGGAAATCATGATAACTGGGACATATATGCTTGTTGACTTTTAATTGTTTATAAATATAAAGATATACTACATATAATATGAAAAGAATTTTTTTAATATTCTAGGATGATTAATGCTTCAATCAGTACAAATCATTTCTTTTTAATCCTTCCAAAATAATTTTCTAAATATTTGAAGTCAATGAAATCTCTTATAGTCACGATTTCTGCGACGTTTACCTTATTTAGTTGAAAGTTGAACTAGTTTTGTGCGGAATTCATTGTTTGTTGTGATCAAGTTAAATATTTTCTTAAAAATGCAATTATATTCTTCAAGGAATATTTCTTTCGCTTGAAAGTTGAAATGGTTTGTTGTGAATGTAACTGTCCAGTTAATCATTTTTTTTAAATTTTACTACATAATAGGTTGAAAATTGATCTTCGTCAAAATTTCACTATTTGGATAAAAATTCGTCTGCTTTGTTTAAAAGTTTGTCAATTTGGTGGTAAGTGCAACTCTTTGATCTCAAATTATTTTTTTAGTTTCTTGAATATTAAGCTATTAGGTTGAAAAATCATCTCTCGCGGTTAAAAATCTATCTTTTCGAGTTTAAAAGTTAACTGTTTTACAAAAATTCTACTTTATAGTTTTAAAACTCAACTCTTGGATTGCAAAGTCATCTCTTTTGATAGAAAATTAATCTTTTATGGTTGAAATATCATCAGTTTTGTGGAAAAGGTCAAATATTTCAACTTGAAATCGTATGTGCTTTATATTGAATTTAATATTATAAAAGTATACATTAATTTTATTTAAAAGAATTGATTGCCTTATTTTCGTGAAAAATAAATTTCTCTCCCCTGTTTCGAGAGCATTTTGGGCGATGAAGTCTGTTAAAAGATTATGTTTGAGTGTGTTGCGATTTACTTTAAGCGTTTATCAAATGAAATCTGTGTGGGGGGAGGGGGGGTTATTGTTTTTCCTCTTCAGGGTTTCAAGCATTGTGTGACGATTCGTTACAAAGAAGGGAAGGGTGGGGAGTGGGGGTGTTCGAAATAGCGTAACATAGTTTTTGAAAAGCCCGTTAAAGTCATCATTTTTTAAATCACAAGATCGCGAAAGGTAGCTTTGAATATAATCTATATATTTTTCTAGATTGTTGTAGGTGGTATGTGAAGTCTTGTCAATGAATTTTCAAACAAAATTAAGCTTTGACGACATTCTTCAAATGTTACTTAAAACAATATTCAGTTTAGGTTAAAATTTTTGAATCCTAATGAATCATTTCTAAAAAAAAAACAATATGACTTTTTTTAATAATTAAAGGGGTCTCTTTTTTGAAATATAGTTTTTTGTGTGTCCTGTTTTTAAATAGTATAACTTCAGACTGTTATTTTCAATGTCAAAAAAGAAATGAATTTGGGTTTTTAAAAGTAGTGTCATTTTAGTACCACTCAAGATTTTTTTCTGTGTCTTATTTGAAATTAGCCCTTTGTTACAATTAAAATTACAATTTGTTAAAATGTGTTTTTAAAATTTTCGTACTTTGTTTTACTATGATCAACATTGGAATGAAAACTAAACGTGTTAATTTAAAGTGGAAAAATTTAGCGTATCTTTCTTAATCTTCTTTTAAACAATTATTCTCTGCTGTTTATAATAAAAATTTGATCGTTTTATAGAATTTTGCACAAAAATACGAGAAATGAGATCAAAGAGTATTTTACAAAAATTCTACATTAAAATGTTTAAAAGGGCATTCATTTTTACGAGAAAATGTGTTAAATAAGAGTGTCAAAATTGTAAATGTCAAAAATGGCTCTTAGCGGGAAATTGGTCGGGGTTAGGTGGGGTGCCGATCGGGCGCTAGATCTGGTCCGACCACGGTCTGGGCCATAGAAAATTTCTAAACGGGCTGTTGGACTCAGATGCCTCAAGTCGAACAGACCTCTCCTTTTAGCATGTGAGATAGACAACGAGGTGCGATCGAAACGGAAAAGATGATTTTGAAATCTCTATTTCTATCGTATATAGCAGACAGCGAAGTTCTCATCCATTTTTTACAACACACATGATTTTATATGGTAATCATTTAATTGTAAAGCCTTAAGCCAAAAATGGCGTGACAAATGTTTCAGCCAGGAAATGAAGGATTTCATCCGATAATAAATTGTTTTCTTTTTTAGTCTTGAACTTATACTATTCTTATTATACAGAAAAATGCGTTTGCTCCCTCATAAAGACATATTATAAGATCCTTTCTTTTCATTCACACAGGCTTAACATTATTTACTTAGCACCCTTCTTCCGCAGTAATTTACATAATGAAATAAGTTTCATACAAGGAGTAAGAAATAAAAACTCGAAGATTTTTTTTGTAAGAATTCATTATTTTAATTTTTACATTATCATCCAGAGAAGGAATTAGATTTGTGTAAAGCTTGACCCCCCGGTTTTTGTCAAATATCCACAACTTAAGACCCCCTGAATCCGAAAAGCAGGTTTTTACGGATGTGTCTGCCTGCCTGTGTGTTGCTGTCTGTTTGGGCCTGTGTCTGTGCGTCTGTGTGACTGTGTGTCTGTAGATTTTTAGTTTTTTGTCGCACGATAACTTTTGAAAGAATTAACAGATTCGATTGGCATTAAGTATACACTTTCAGTTACCTAAAATAAATTTCAAGTTTTTTAGCCAGCCATTTTGGATTAAAATTCAAAAAGCAAGCACACTTTGAAAATTTTTGAGACCACTTTTTTCAAGATTTGAAAATTCTCTATGCAATTATTTATAGTACTCAAAAAGACAAATATTTTCTTTTTATGATTTTTTTTGAAAAAAAGAAAATTTTCAGAGATATAGCATTTTCAAAAACCAAAACAACAAACGAAAATGAACATTTTCAGCCAAACAACGCACGATACGAAAAAAGTGAGGACAAGAAAAATGTTTCTTTTGACACATCCTACTAGATTATGATAACGATCTTTTCAATTTTTTTTAAAATAAAAAATTCCAATTTTTATTGCACCAAAAACACTAAAAAAATAACAAATTCCAGTTTACGATCAAACTTTGCAAGCTACGAAAAATGATAATTAGACGAAAATTGTGCATTTAAAAAATATCTACAAATTTGTTATTTGTGGCATTTTTATAGGATGTGTAGTTTTTGTTTCATTCTTAAAATATAACATTAACAGTGAAAAAATCTGCCCGGTGAATGGGCACATTTTCATCAAAACTTGGTGTCGTAAATTTAAATCACATTAGCCTGACTCAAGTGAGGTAGCAGTAGCTTTTGAATATTAAATTCTTTCATTTTATAATAGATAAATCCTTTTTTAAGACTTCTAAGTGGCCTTTTGAAGCAAAATTAGCATTTACCATAAAATCGAGTAAATGATCTTCCAATTAGGACCATCCATAAATTACCCGACAGCTTTTAAAGAAGAGGGGGTAAATCGATACTTGCATTTCTTACAAATCAACCCTAAAGGAAATCTAAGTGTCAAAAATATTGAGGTGTAACGCAGAGTTCACACTTTTTGTCTATTTCCCTCTTTATCATTTTTTAAAAAGAATTTCACTTTTTTTACATATTTTCAAGAAATTTCACCTTTTTTCTCGTTTTTTTCCATTTAAATGCAAACTACATTTGAATAAGTTAAAAAAAAACTAATTTTGATTAAAAGTTAATTTTGTTTGTTCGAAAAGTCTTTTTTTATATTTTTGTTTAAAAACACATCTCATTTGGTTGAAAATTCTATTATTTAGTTAAAAATTTAACTAGTTTATTAAAAATATACCTTTTTTCCACAAATGTTTTGTTGAGTATTAGTCTCTTTGTGTAGAAAATTAATTTTTTTTGTATATAGAAAGTTGATCTTTTTTGGTCGAAAATGCATCTTTCTTGGTTGAAAATTAACTTTTCTGTTGCAATTCTTTGGTGTAAAAAATTTTTTTCTAAAGACTCCCCTATTTACTAAAAAAATTCGACTTTTTAGATTGAAAACTTAACACTTTTCTCGAGAATTCCTTTTTTTGGTAGAAAGTTCTGTTTTTTAGAAACTTAATCTATCTTGTTTAACAATGAACTTTTTTGTTGAAAGTTTGTCTCTTTAGATAAAACATTTTTCCCTTATGTTTAAAAATTTATGTCTCAGAGAGAAAACTCATATTTCGGGGTTGAATATTCATCTTTTTAGGTTGAAAAAGAAATTTTAGTTAAAAATTCCGAATTTTGGGTTAAAAATACAAATATTTTTAACCAAATTTTTCTTTTTGGCTTGAAATATCAACTTTTGAATGAAAATGCTATTGTTCTTGCTGGAAGATTAATATTTTTGGTTTGCTAATTTTCATATTTTGTTGAAAATTCATATTTTTCGGCAGCAAGTTCAACTGTTTGGTTAAAAATTTAACTATTTTTTCTGAATATCCAATTATTTTATTAAAAATTTACTTGTCTTCTTGAAAATTGGTCTTTTAAGATAGAAAATTCGTCCTTTAGATTTTACAAATTGACGTGTTTTCTAGAAAAGTCATCTTTCTTGTTTAAAAAGTCATATTTTTTGTTGAAATAGGACTTTTTGTTAAAAGTTTAACTGCTTTCTAGAGAATTCGTTGTTTTTTTGTTTAAAAACTCATATATTTGTTTGAAAATGTAATTTTTTTATTGACCTTTAATCTGTTTTGTTTAAAAATTCACCTTTGTAATTTTTTGTCTACATTTTTGTCTATATTTTTGTGAAAACTTACCCTATCTTTTCTCTTTTAAGGGAATTTTTGTCTATGAAGTCTGTATTATGTTAAAGCTTAGTAATAACATTAAACATTGTAATAGCGTTTAAATAACTTTAGTAAGAAGTTTAAAAATAGTGGCAAAATGTGTACTTCGTAAATTATAGATATCTCCTTAGCAAATGGATTACTTTAAAGCTCTAAAGTATCATAAAACACAACTTTATTTGAATATAGTAGTTTAAATTTAATGTGAAGTTATATGAATACTGATGTTGGAATTAGTCGTATTCACTATAGAAGGTTTATTTAACACGTTGTTTGTTTAAAATATTTAAAAGTCATTCCGAAACAGATTATATATTTTTTAAGCAAAGTGATTTACTTCCTATACAATCTTCAGAAGCTATGCATGGCTTTTATTTTTTTAACAGATTTTATCCCGCTCATCTTCATTAAATATTAAAATTTATACTCCACGAATTCAATCCTAATGAAATCAAAAATCGTTACTGTCATAGTGTGAAAAACGATTAAGATACACGCGAAAGTCGAACGCTTCTAAAAAGTTTATATGAAAGGGATTAGGAACAAATTCCAAATGCACGACAATATTTAGTCGTCTAGACTGGTTAAAAAACTTTAAAGAAAAAGAAGATGAACATTTTTTTCTGTTCTATGTGCATTTGTCCGGAAACTTAGACCATTTCTTTATTCTTTCGTGTTCAAAATACATAATTACTCTAAAGTATAAAGCAGAAAAAAATGTATCTATTAGTCAAATTAGGCGCCGCGTGCATATACAAATTCAAATTACAAGTTTCCAAATTTTTCCAATTTGCTCCTCCCATATTTTCTATTCACTACACCCTCCCGAATAATTTACGTCCCCCATAATTTACCCTACGACCCCTCCCTTACTCACACTCCACTTCCCCACCTTCCACTACTTCTCCCTTCCCTACTTCTCTTCAATGCCCTCCCAGGGAAAAAGTAAAATACTTATGGTGTTTTCCCATCATTTAATAATTGATGTATGGGTTGTGAGCTTGTAAAAAATGTGTGATGAATATTTATTTCTCGATTTATTTTTCGTGACTCAGGCCTAGTATGTCCTAATGCTAAATACGTATTTTTTAAGTAAGTTTTACAATTTCTTGTGACAGTTTGTGAAATTATTAAAATAAAAATACCTCACAATATAATTTTGCGGAATATTTTAATCCTTTTAATGACTTTTACGGAATATTATTTAACCTTTCGTCACACAAGTAGGTCGTTTACGACCCAGTCAACTTTTCCCGCTTAAGTATCTCTTCCGAGGAAGAAAGATTTGAAATTAAGCTTGTACCTTAAACCACCCCACCTGTGTGTCTGCGTTAAAATTTCGCGAAGATTTGGATGAATCGTCATTTTCCGATATATTTATACGAAGATAGAAAAAAGAAAAAGGTGTTCGATATGCCCATCTATGGATGATAAAAAACGTCGTATTCTCACGTTATCTGTGAAAAGCCGGTTTGAGCTCATACAACTTTTTTTATTTTCCAAATAAGTTTCTTATAAAACATAGATGATTATATAATAAACAAGCATTGATTTTTAAAAGAAAAGTGGATTTTTTATTCATTTATAAAATGCAGGAATTACAAAAAAAATTACCATATTTTCAAGTGTGCAAATAAATATATATTTTGGAACTGGAAGACATAGGACTATATTTTTCTGACAGGTCATAGTTTTAAAATAGAAAAAAGAAAATCCAAAAATAAACGACCCACCTGTGTGACGGAAGCAGCAAAAACAACCTATGTGACGAAGGGTTAAATTAGTGGCGTTGAAAAAATGGAAATCTGAATCTCAACTTAAATTTTCGAGTTTTTTGTACCTTGTGTGTTAAAAATAAGTACCGTGGAAGAGTAAATAAATCGGATAATATTTAGAGGTCACTCATCGTGAGTTTGTCTGTTTTTGCATAAAAATTAGTATTTGTAGAAATCGGTAAGATCATAACGCAAAATCATATTGAATATAAAAGATGCAACTTACTAAAAATAATATTTTTCTGTAAGTTTTCTTTATATTTGTACATACCTAAGGAGATATGTGAGGAAAATTGTAAAAAAAGAAGCACGAATTATCAATCTCACTTACTCAAAGGTCTGTAATATTCATTTAAATTATTTTTAGCTTTTTTAAAAGAAAATCATATAAACATGTAAAATCACTTTTTTCAATGTGATTATAATGCATGCTTCTTAATAACAAATTTATTTGCATATATCTCCTTAAGTATGCATAATTATTTTTTAAAACACTTTTTAACAACAAAGGAATACAAAAATCGAAAATGGAAGTTACGGTTCGAAATTCCTCTTTTTTTGTCACTCCTAACATACATCTTGCTAAGTGTTTATCAAAAAAATTTTACTCATATACAAAAACATGAAAATTTTTAAGTTACTAAGAAAAAGTTCAAATATTCAGAATTTTGCCCAATAATTTAAAACATCTCAATACGCTTTTCTATTTTCGCGAGTTAAAAACGTCCAAATAACATCAAACCGGAAATTAAAAACATTCTCTATTTGACTCGACAGTATGTTAATCCGCAAATGCCAAAATCTAAAACGAATTCTGGCGCCAGACTCCAATTGGAGGAAGGATCTTGCCTTTTCCTTGAACTCATCCTCCCGATTGATCTCTTCAGTCTCGAATTGCTCGACATTTCCAAAACTTATTTCCTCTCTCTTTATTTCAGAAATTCCAATCACGACATTTAGGCAGAAGCCGAAAACGTGGCACGCGACGAATAAGAAGTGAAAAAAGAGGGAGATGCTGGACCGATCTTCTGGGATGCTGAGCCTCTTTGGAATTCATGCCTTGCATCGCTTTCAGTGAAGCTGAATGAGAAACCGAGGTTCCTTTCCTGAAATGGACGCTCGAATCTTCATTCCTGATTCTTGAGTCAACGACGTCGCATTGTAGGACTCGCGTTATCTTTTCCGAAAGAAGAAACAATTGAAAAGAAATCGATTCATCGAATTAGAAAAACAAGAAAATGTGACTGCATTTTTAAACAAAGAAGAACCTTTTTGTGAGCAGAAATCACTAAGAAAGAACCACTGGTTTTTGAATTAGCAATGCTCTAGCGAAAAAAGTGATTTCTTGAAATAAAGTTTATTAATAGAGTCGAAAAGAGTAGGGCGACGCTAATAACCCTCTCTTAGTTTTTCCTTCCTCCACCACAATGTTTACAAACGCCACCAGATCCGCAAGTGGGCTGGTCGCAACTATCCAGTTGTGTTCTTGGATTCGAGATAGCTCTGAATGAAGATGAAGCTATAGTATTAGAGTGAAATTTTTACAAAAAACGTGTGAAAACCTCGAAGATTGAATATTCCAAAAAAAGTTCTCGAGGTGTTTGATATCTGTGAAACGTGAAAGTGTACTTTTTATTGATTAAGGTGCTGGTTAAGAGGTGCGAAACATTGGCGTTGATATACACTTCTTTTTAATCGATGCGTTTATGTTCGGAATGCCCTGCACGTGTTCATTCAATTCCTCTCAGTTGAGCGTTTCTAATTGAATCAAGGGCAAGTGTAAAATTCATTCTGCTGATTCCGATTCATGCCGATTCATCACATGGAAAAACATTTAGAAGAAAAATCTTTAAGCATGATCATCATTACCAGTACATTTTTAACTTTGTTTCCAGTATAGCCAATCTGACATTTTATAGATATTTTAATAAGTGGTAGTGGTATTGGATTATAGAGTTGGATCTTAATGGAAATTAATTTAAGTGGTATTTGAGATTGAAGATACATTTTTCAGGCATGATGGCCATGATGAATGAAACTTTTACCAGTTTGGCTACTCTAGAATTGAGTAATTTGAGTTCAGAGCGAGAATTTATAAAGAGTGTGGCTGACGTAGAAGAATCACGTCGGGACTCGATATACGTTGTACTACCAATTACGATAATCTACATAACCATCTTCTTCACGGGCCTCATTGGAAATGTGTCGACGTGTGTGGTAATCTCGAGAAACAGGTCCATGCACACCGCAACCAATTACTACCTCTTCAGTCTCGCCATTTCGGACTTGTTGCTGCTGACCTCTGGCCTGCCACCGGAAACGTACTATATTTGGAATCACTACCCCTATCCTTTTGGAGAAATTTTCTGCGTGGTTCAGAGCTTCGCTGCTGAGATTTCCGCTAATGCTACTGTTCTCACTATCACGGCCTTCACTGTCGAAAGGTTAGTCCAATGAGTATCCAATTTCAAAAATTTTCTGGACCAAAACGAAAAACAAACATTTCTTCTCTAACCAAGTTCATTTCAATTATTTGTTCCAATCAGTCAAAGATTAACTTCAAATTCTTAAAATGAGGACAGAAAATCTTTCAATTCGAAGATAATCTTCAAATTATTGTCAAAAATCCACAAAAAATGCTGGGGTCAAACTGAAATCTTTGTTCTTTTATTTTCATACTAGAATGATATATGAAAATAAAAAATAATTCTTACACCATGAATTAGATGTTTTTTTAAATTTGGCCCGATTGGAAATGGTGATGTAATTCTCACTTATTGAAATTCAGAAATTTTGTTTCTAGTTTCAACACGAATGCAAACCTTGCTATTTTTTAGTAAAAATATCTTTCCTAGAAATGCATGAAACATGTTTGTTTGCTTACACTTCTAAAAAATCCTGCCATTTTTTTCCAATCTTTGATATATATTAATTTTTGTATTAAAAGTAGAATGTTTAAGTGATAAAAAAAAGTTTTTGGACCCAGAATAAGAAACTTTCGTAATACAGATAAAAAGGAAAAAAATTGAACCAGTTTGACTTCAATTTGTGCTTTTGAATAAGGGGTTTTCAATGGATATGTAGGTAGAAAGGTATAATTTGGCCTTTTTTGCAATTGCAAATTTTTTTTAACTATCTAACTCAGGTTTGAAAAATGCAAAGAACAAACTAAGAATTTTTTCATCTTAGCACTAAAGATTTTCTAAATTATTTCCAAAAGTTCTTTTGCTACAATTTTTAATGACCAAAGACTTTTCAAATCTGAAACCGTAAATTTATCCATTCCCAATTTAAAAAACACCGAATTCTAGACCCTTTTTTTACATTTTGTCAAATAGAAATAGAAATTCTTTGTAAAAATTTGGAATAGTGAAGTGAAATAAAATTAACACAGAAAATAAAATTCTCTTTGATATTGCCACAAAATAGATTAATTTCATTTTTTCTGCGTACAAATAGCTCTCTTAGCCTTAATCTGTTGAATTTCATTGCAAAATATTCACTTACTTCTGGCAATTGGGCACGATTTAAAATAATTTTTTAAATGATAATTTCCTAAAAAATAGTAAGAATAAAGTCAACACTCTTTTATCAATTACTGTTTCTAAAAGAGATCAAAGTTTACACCAAATTATTTGGGGTTTCCAGAACAGAAATATATGCAAACGCCTAAACTTCGCCCATGAGGATAGCATGGACAAAAATATTTTTTAAATTCCGTCCAAAATGTAAAAATATATAATCAGGTATAGGCAATACTCCCCCCCCCCTTATACATAATAATGGTACCCAAAAAAACTACCCCATGCAAGTCAAATAAGGATTTTGCGGATAATTCCCTTAATTATTGCTTTTTCTCAAGTTTTATGGGTCGTCATGAAATAAATTTGAAGATTGTATTTATTGGTTAATTTATTTTTTAATAATTGAACAATTTTTGTTCGCTTAAATAATTTGATTCCTTAGAAATTCGTACTTTTTTGCTGGTTTTGCAACAAGTTTGAACGTTCTTAATACATCGTTCTAATTTATGGATGTAAATTGTTAATTTTTTTATTTTAATTGTTTATATATTGTCGAAACTATATATAATTTTTAAAATAATATTTATTAGTTAAAAATATTGCTATATTATAATAGCGCAAATTAATGCTATTTTCGGAATACTATATGAAAATCGATTTTTGAACGTATTTGAAATTTTTAATTGCTCTAATTTGTCAAAAAGTTATAATGTGATTGATTTTTAATATTAAAAGATAATCATTTTTTAAACGAATGAAAATTGTTTAAAAATTAGTTGTGGTTTAAAGAATCTAAGAATGAGAAGAAAGAAATGGAATTGATCGAAAATATAGGAAAAATAACGTTTCTTAATTTATTTAATTAATTAATTAAATTTAATTACTTCACGACATAACGTGATAATAATTTTTTATATAAAAAGATAGTACGCTTTTCTAGCTCATTCCGTTAAAAAGTTACATTTAAACAAAACTAAATTGTTCAGAATAAAAAAAAATATATAAATAAAATATACTCTTTCCAGCTTCATTAAATAGACCATGAAATTCAAAAAATACACAAAAAATACAAACACCGTTCTATTCTAGGAAAATAAAATTGTTTTAATAATTAAAATAGTTAAGGGCAATATCCCGCAAAATCCTAATTGCTCTTGTGGTAGTTTTTGGGGCACCATGAAAAGGGCTCATGAGGATTGAAATGATAAAATAATGATAAACTCGTATTTTCTTCTAGGCAGCTATTAGAGAAAATCAAACCTTTTTAAATAAATCTTGTTTGTACTCTTAAGATTAAAGTTTTTAAATCTAGTAATTTCTAATTACAATATAATGTTTTAATGTTAAATATTTAATTCTGTTGAAAAAATGGGTTGAAATTTCTAAAAATAAAAAATTACGGTAATATATTTTCCATTTTTCTTTTTCTAATTTAAATACCTTTTGTTTTTGAAGTAATATAGACTGTTTCGAGTGCTTTGCATTCTACATGTTTTTCTGGTAGTTCAAATAAATAGCATTCATTATTTCATCGTATAATAAAATAAGAACTTCGTACTTTCGGGCGTGCAGCTGATGTTGCTATTTCTCATGTTTTAATTTAAGACTGGGAAGGCTTAAGTTCTTTATCTGAAGTTTTTTTTTAAACAATGAGCGTTTGAGAAACCGAAGTTCAGATGACCATCCAGAATGCAGCCTTGTTTACTTTGGCTAGGCTAAGAACTTGCAATTAGAACTGGATCGTGTCGTTCAAGATAAAAAAAAATAAAAACCACTACTGCCAATTCCATTTGTTGTCAAAAACTCCGGAAGAAGAAGAGAAATGGGATTAATAAATTAAAGCATCTTTCGGATAAATAAAGATAAAAACCTGTTTTGTGAATTGACGCTAAAGCATCTCGTCCAGGATTTCCTACTTTCCCTTTTAACTGCAACTGAAATACGATTTGTTGATCAAAAGACCGCTATCGCAATTACATCTACATGGATATATGTATGGTATTTTACAATCCTGTTTCATTTAAATTTTCAGAAAAATTCCATTTGCATTCTAGATTTGTAGCATTTATTTAATGCATCATTATGCACTTGATAATTGTTATCGAAACTGCAAAAACCGCCTCCTCATCTCGTATTTCATCCATTTAATTTTATCTCCTTTTTTCAGCGTATGCTTAACATGCATCTAAATTGCATGTATATCTAAAACAGATGCAGTTCTGCCCTTCTGTCACATCAAGATATTGAAAAAGTATACAGGTATACTTACACATGTTTATACGAAAAATGCGTCGACTATCTTACTGAACTTTTTGTTTAAATGATGAAAACTGAATTCATGTGAAGGCATAATGTAAGAAAAAAAATTTTCTTGGCAGCAAATGCGGAAAATTGGCATTCTGAAACCGTCCAAGATTGTGATTTATAAAAACTCATTCTTTACGTGAGCAATCTGACAGATCTAATGTTAAGTCACTCTACGTAAAGTCTGGGAGAGCCTCCTATACTAGTTTCTTTTCGTTACGAAAATAGAGCATGATAAACTAATTTTTTGTAGTGAAATTTAAACAATATGTGTACTTAAATCAATTTTTATCGCGAAAAAAGTGGCTAGGAAGCTTTGCTAGACTTCGACTAGAGAGAAATTGTAATAAATGGTGTTTTCAAAACTAACAAAAAATATTTAGAATCCGTCTGACTCTTGTCATTCACCATTCAGAGGTATTTCTGCGTTAACGCGATCCATCTTCCTGATGTCGCGAGGACGGAACATTAATTAAGTCGCAAACATTTGAGAATATAAAAGAATTACACAAGCAGAACTATATATATCTTCCCAGATTTTGATCAATCTTATAAGTCAAAACATAATGTTATTTGTTATTTTTAATAATTTGCTACCGCCAAATTACCCAAACTGACAAAAGTCAAATCACGATTTTTCATAAATTTCGGTTCTATAATGGTTTTTTTTAATTCACTTATTTGCTTATAACTAGCCTCACTTCTCCTCTTGTATAAAGATCGCTTCATAATTAAATTTATCAATTGGTTTTCCTGTCTCCTGAAATGGTAAGAAATTCGATGTTCAGATTCTTTTAAATATAATAAAAGTGGTCTTTACAAACTTATTCAAATGAAATATAGATTGATATTCTATTCCATAAAAAAAGATATTTAACATTTGTTGAAATATCTAATCTTACAATTATTTTCAACTCTTCGCCTTAAATTGAATATATAAGAATAAAACCTGGATAAGTATCAAAAATTAAATTTGACAGGATGAAAAGATATTTTTCTACTACAATGTTTCATAAAGGTGGAAAGCGTTTTTTAATTCCTGTGTTTTTCTGTGTTTCCGGCTAAAAATTTCAGGCTGATATGGACCCAGGAAGTTCAAAGAAAACACTATACTCTATTCCCTCAAACTCCGTCAACTTACGAAGGTTTCTGCCCTCGTCCCACGACCTTTCGTTTACACTAGGTGTATACGATATATCATCCTTAAGGAATTCTTTTTATGCATAAACTTCCGAATACATCAGGTGTAAATGATACATCTTTCTCGAGGAAGTGAAGTTCCCAATGAAGAATTCCCGTACCCCACCCATTTATCTCAGGACCCGGCAATGCACAACTACTTTCGCGATCATCAGGTTTAAAAAATTCTCCTTGATCGTAAAAATTTAGTTCTGAATGAAGATTTGCCCCAACCCACCTATTTCTCTTTGGACTCTTCATTGCATAACAACTTTCGAGTGCACCAGGTGTAAAAAGTATATCTTTCTCGAGGAAGCTAAGTTATAAATAGGGACTGGTCACATCCCAACGGTTACTGAGATGACCTGTCATTTCACAACATCTTCCAAGCGTACCGGCTGAACAAAATAAATTTTCTTCCAGGAAGTTGAGTTCTAAATAGCTAATGGTAACACTAAGCGGTTATTGGGAGAAGCTATCATTACACGGCACTATCAGGCATAACAAATATTTTTCCTCCAGGATGTTTTATTCTACATGGAGTTCTCTCTCATGATATTAAACGATAAATGTGCAAGGTGTTGCATAATGACATGTAATAAAAATACTGTTTCGGGTGCGGCTAATCTTTATTTAAAACTTAACTTCCTTAAAGAGGAAGTATTTTTTGGATCTGGTGCACTCGGAAATTGTTGTACAATGTCGGGTTATCAGAAAAATGGATTACGTACGGCCAGTCTTCATTTAGAACATAACTTGTTCCAGAAAGATGTATTTTTTATATCTAATGCAAACGGAATGCGTTGGTACGACGTTCGAGACGGCCCGGAATCGGCCAGGGATACACGTAATGATAGTAAAGAATTTTTTAGGAACTTCCTGGGTCCATTGAAGGCTAAATTTTCCAGACAGAAATTTAGTGAAATATCTAAGGGAATTCAAGGGAATTTCCAACTGGAACTTCCGTAGAATTACCGCTTTGTACTTTCCGGGATATCTTTCCGCGTGGAAGAGAAAAAAATTAAAGGTTCTTATCTAGCTGTCATTCTCATAGTTTCAAAATTAATTTTTTCGAATAAAAGGATAAGGATAAGGATAAGAAGGGTAAATATTCTCCATACCGATACGGCCGGATAGTCCCGGTTTAAGCTGGGCCCTGACCGGGATCCGGCTGAAAACGTAACGGTGAACTGGTCGGATTCTGGGTACAATACTGGCCGGGATTCGATCGGGTAATCCGGCTAAAAATCCGGTTAAAAATTTTGCTTCAGGCGAGGTATTGGTAACTTGTTTTGTCTTTCAAGGTTCATCGTAAAGAATACGGTGAATTTTAAAAGTCAAATTAAGTAAACCAATTCTAGCAAGAAAATTGGAGTACAATTATAATCCCTGATGATAGAATCTCGTAGCGAATTAGAAACCACGTGGTGATTTGAGGTTAGGAAGAAAGAAAGGAAAAAATGTTTACACAAGAGTATATTTTAATTAAAAATAATTATTAGTTGGACACTATGTTGGGTTTTCAAACATATTCCGGAAATAAGGTTGGTTTTAATTGAAAGTCTCGATTTTATTTGCGAACGTAGAAGAGACGACGCGACGTGAGTGCAAGGAGCATCCTCGTTCCATACACGAAACCAGACGCCAGACGCAGTAGGCGCTATATATGGCGGTAAATTTGAAAATATAAATGCTAAATATTCTCTGAAAATAAAGAACATTTCTGCTGTAGTAAAGGGCAGAATCGATAACACTTTAATTTAAAAAGTTAATTCAATCAAAAAAAAATTTTTTTTAAAAAGAATTTAAAAAAGCTCATATTTGTTCTACTGATCTAGTAAATCTTTAAATTATACTTTTCAAATAATAATTCATATAGCATCCATAGTTACGTCTGCGATAATGTCACGGCTCTTAAACCAGGGTAGGCCCGGCCAGTAACCGACCGGCTCCTTATGTCCTTGTGTCCTGATGTCTTCAATTATGCTTGACACTAATTATAGCAAATTTAGTGTGAGTAAAGTTTTTATTATGATCTATAATGTATAAGTATAATCTGAAAACCAAATTTATTTGAAATTTATATTTTTTTGTAAAGTAAAAAAAAATTTTTTGTATTTCATTAACACATTTTTTCAAAGAATTGAAATGTAGTGCTTGAAATTTATTTTGCTCCAATCGAAGAAACATGTCAGTTAAACAAAAGGTTTTTTATTCTAACATTAATATAATTTCAGAAATTATCAAATTTCGTCTAGATCTAGAGATACGAGTTTAAAGTTTAGTAAAAAATACTTTTGTTCTATTACTTTCGGTCGGGTCTGATCGGGTTCGATATGGTCTGATCTCGATGCAAAGAAACTTGCTATTTCAGCGCAGTCTACCTAAAGCACACAAATAAAACATTCCTAAGGACAAGGAAAGGGGACAAAGAAAATAATCATTTTTTAGGATCCTCGATTCTTATTCCAGTGTGAACTATAGCATGTCCCCTGTCGTGCCAACTGGCAGCTTACCTTAGTAAGATTCTAGTTTCCAAACACAAGCAATTCTTCTTGCAGGTACGTGGCCATTTGTCATCCCTTCATCTCGCACACGATGTCCAAGCTCTCCCGAGCTGTGAAATTCGTTATCGGAATATGGATCCTGGCCCTCTTCTTGGCGATACCTCAAGCCGTTCAATATGGAATCGTCTACAACATCAATGCAAATGGTACAGTAGTTGACGAAATGACCAGCTGTTCAGTAAAAAGGAAGTTGGTTGAACACGCTTTCGAGATTTCGAGTATGTTACTATTCGTCGTGCCGATGACGGTCATCACCGTCCTCTACATTCTCATAGGGGTCAAGCTTCGGAGGTCGAGGTTGATCTCGTCCATCAAGAGGACACCAATCGTCGGCAGTCTCAGTCATTGCGACAGTGGCAGAAAGAGCAACTCACAGAGAAATGTTATTCGCATGCTTGGTGAGTACATAAAAATAATTCACCTTCAATTTATATATTAAAAAAAATGTTTCTCAGACTTAAGACGGTTCAAGCCCAAAATTTTGGAAGTCTTTTTTGAATCCGATTTTTGTACCAAACCCGAATTTTCATCATCAGTCACGAACTATTTCACGTGCCCGACGCACAACATTGGGTGCATGGTTTAGTTTGGAGTTCGTCGTTGAAGTAACGTTATGAACTACGATAACCTATTCCCCTCTTTTCCTGTACTAATAATAATTCTTTTTTCCCTCCTAATTCAGAAACATTATCTTTTTTTTCATCATTTAATTACTGGTTTGTAATTTAAACTACTTTATTAAAAATGTATTGTTTGTTTTTATTGAAGATCCACCTCTTTAGTTGAAAGTATTTTGCTGAGAAACCGTTTCATTTTTGGTTAAGAAATTGTATTTTTAGTTAGAAAATGAACTATTTCACGGAACATTTAAGTTTCCAGATGAAAAATGATCTATTTCGTTGGAAATTCATGCATTTTGTTGAAAATTCGTCTTATTTGGTAGAAAATTTAACTATTTCAAATTCAATTATTTATTTAAAAATATACTATTTGGTAGAAAATTAATTCTTTTTCTTGAAAAATATATAATTATCTGGTTTAAAAATTCAACTGTTTTGTATATAATTCATCTTTTTGTGATAAAAATTCAACAACTTTGTAACCAATTCGTCTCCTTTGGTTGAAAAGTGAACTACGGTGTTAAAAATAATTTTTTCTTTTAGATTCACATATCAGGTTAAAAATGTAACTGTTTTATTTATAATTCGTTCCTTTTTGTTAAACATAAATCGTTTTAACTGACAATTTAACTTTTCCACCTTTTTGTGAAAACGTATTCTTTATGAGTTGAAAATTGAACCATTTGGTAGGGAGTTATTCTTCTTTTTTTAAATACATCTGTTTGCTTGAGGGTAAAAATATTTGGCTAAAAATGCGTTTTTTTTCTTTGAATTTAGGTAGTTGCAAATTTATTTATTTTTTGTATAAAAATCGCACCATTTAGTTAAAAATACATCTAACTAGGATGAAAATTGAAGTGTTTAAAAGAACTTAATTATTTCCTTGTATATTTAACATATTCTTCGATAATTCAACATTTTCTTAAAAATTCGTCCTTTTGGATTAAAAGTTGATCTGTTATGGCAAAAAATCGTCTTTCTTGATAGAAAATTAATCCCTCCTAATGGAAAATGAATTTTTATTTAAATTCAACTTTTAGGGTTGAAAATTCAATTGATTCATAAAAAATTAATCAGTTTGAATTAAAAATTCAACTCTTTTCTATTGATTTTTAATTCATCATGTTTGAATATTCGATCATTTGATTGAAAGTTACATTTTTGTAGTTTAAAAATTTAACCACTTTGTTAAAAATTCAATTATTTTTTTGCTGAAGCGTTCAACTAGTTAATTGTTTATGCCTTCGAGGTAGACGTTAACTCGTTCGGTCCTTGCAGCCGGTTCACAAACAAATAAAAAACTGACTATTAAACTAACTGAAAGATCCATACGCATTATCCCAACTATATCCACTAATAAAGAATTCCACTCGGGCCCATGACTATCCAAAAAGCTCACGTTTCAGGCATCTGATGATCGCTGACCCTCTTAAGACACACTTTCCATCTAACATGTGGTAGCGGAGAAGGAAACAACAAATTGACCGATTCCTTATCCACAATTTGGAAGAGATACGCAGTTTTCTTCTCCGGGAGCTTTCAATCCTTTGTAAAAATAACGGAAAGAGAGAAAATGAAATCGATACCCAGAGAAAACACCATTCACTTCCATTCAAACATTGTAAACACCCTGTTGCAGGAACCTTTACTCTTGATTGTCCATACAATTCCATTGGTTGACAGCGCGATATATTTTGCAAACAAAAGAACGTTTTCTTTCCCTATTTTTTAGACTGTCATATTTTTTAAATCTCAGTTTAATGAAACAATACTTAATAGGAAATAATTTTAAGAATGCTCACTCAATTGAGAACTTCAGAACTAAACAATACAATAAATTTGAAGTAATTAAATAAAAATCACCAAATTTAATTTAAAATTGAACATTCGAAATTCATTAATTTCAAACCCAAACATTTAGTACTCTACAAAATCAAAGCTTTCAAAATTACACATATCTACAAACTAAAAATGTTTACAACTGTCCCATTAGAAAGGAGCAGCCATCAACATTGAAAAAATTTTATTTCGAGGTTTTCAAACTAAAAAGTAATTTAAATTGAACTTTAAAAAACTACGTTTATTTAAAATAAAAACATTCAAAATTGGAAAATCATATATTCAGCACAATTATAACTCGAGCGATTGAAAAAGGAGCTAATTAAAAAATTGTTCCAATTTGAACACTTTCAATTTCAAGCGCACCTAAATTAATATTGTTCAAATTTTAATCTAAAATTACTCAATTTTTTCGTTATAATGGATTGCAACAAAAAGCGTATTTTAATTCTTCAATTTCGATTTATTCAGGTAAATTGAAATCCAAACAACTTTAAACGTTTTAAAATCATTTAACACCTTAAATTTAAAGTTCCTCTTTTTTAAGATCTTCATTCTAATCATTCAATATTCAAGACGTAAAACACAAAATTAAATCAGTTATCAATTAATTATTAATTAAAATATCTGAGATTTTCGATTTCAGATTGAGGCAAATGGTATTCTGTGACTTCATAAATTGCTGTGTTCTGAACGTACATTTTCCGCCTTCTTATTTTTAAAATAAATACATTATCGCATTGTAGTTATAGGAAATAGAAGAAAATATATAAATCCACCGATGTCTAGCCCTTCGAATTTTTACTTGGCAAGGAAAAGTTGCTTTTTAGAATTTTTTTATAAGGGCCTTAAGAAGGACAGATAGCGGCTCTGAGTGATTGAAAAACGGCTGTAAGATTGGAATGAAAAACTTTTTTTAACACAGCTTTTCTTTTAAAAATATATAATCCAGTTAGACAGACAGCGGTAAACTGACATCTTTTTCCCAATTTCCAAAATTTCTACCCATTATTTTATTTACTTCAAAAATAAGAAAGCGGTTAAAATACATTGAGCGGACAAGAAGTCGTTTTGAAATCCTGAAAATTCAATTTATTTATACTGAAAGCTTCAAACTTCAAATGTCTTATAATAGATGAGAGGATATCTTTCTATTTATTTTAATAATTATTTTATGTTGAAAAAAAAATTAAATGAATGATTCCATTTTAAATTAGGCACGAGTTTATATAAAAACTATCATTTGAAATGTGCTGTCCTCTTCCCGGGATCAAATATATTTGTCAGACTGATCTGAGCCTTTGATAATTTAAATTAATCAGTATAATTGGCCCTTGTGTTAAAAATGTTTGGACCAGTGAGGCTTAAGTGGGACTATGTATTTCCATTGTCGGGTTAATCTGGTTACTGACTCAACCTTGCCTGTTGTTCTTTATTTTTGCGTCACCTTGTTTTCATTTAAAGCCAAACACCTACACCACAACGTGGGCGTATTATAATCATAGACGATAAATTTCTTCCATTTGATATTCCATTTGTAAATGTTGCCAGTTGAATTTAGTCATTTCAGTTTAATTGTTACAAATGTATTCTTATAATTTTTGAAAAATTATTATGATTGAAACTTTTTTCGTAAAAACACTAAGAATAAAATTTGATGAAGATAAAAACTAAAAAATCATTTCACACACACACGCATATATATTTATTGTCAACGATTTTCACCATTTATTAGAAAGATTCCGATTCAGTTAGTCTGTCACGAAAATGAAATAAATTTTTCTAGGAAGCATCTGGATCTTTCCTGAATTTGTTTGTTTTTTCAACGACAGTCGTTTTCAATAAAAAACTGGAAGTACACTCATGGAACAGAAATTTAAAAAATGCTCCCCTTAATGTAATGTTGCACTGAAAACATCCTGAAATCTTGACTGTTTGGCTGAATCTGAAGGGTCGATCACTTCTCACCATTCTCATGAAAAAGACTTGCATCCGCCTTCGATTCCAGTGGGGTAAAAATAGTTAGAATCCTCACACCCTTCTGATTGACGTATAAGCCACCACATCAGTAGCCTTCACCTTACACAGAAAACCAATGTTTGGATCCCAATAAATCGGAAATTATTGTAGGGAAAATATGCAGTCAGAGAAAACGAATTGATTCTTTCATAATTCAACTTCAAATAGAATAAAATACCATAATTGTTTTTTTATTATAGCAGTTTGCAACTGACATCAAACCAATATCAAGTATTTTTCGGTATAGTGATTGTAATGATTAATTCTGCATGTGTATTTATGTCGTTTATTATCCTAGTTTAGATCAAACGATTTTTTTCAAAGGAAGTGTATTCTACAAAATTTGTAAATTATCAGGCTATTTTTTGCCTTTTAATTTAAACACGCGAACTGTCGTTCAAAAAATACTTCACGTTTTTTGGTTGAATCAGAACCAATGTATTTAGATTATTTGGTTTTTGTTGACGTTTTACTTTTTTCTCCCTCTTTTTTTCTTTATTGTTGATATTTATGTTTTTAATGAGACGGAAAGTGAGATAGCTTAGAAATCTGTTTTTTAATGAAGGAATCTGTCTCATGCACTTTTGCAAGAAATTAATTCTTGAGAAAATGGAATATTTTACATTCTTAAAGTAAAAAAAATACTTCACGTTATTTTGAATAATTTCGCCATCCCTCCCCTTATTCGTTAAGGATCATCACACAGTGCTTGAATCCTCAGGAATCCCCTTCCTTTTAATTAGTGTGGGGGGGGGGGGGGGGGGTTGCGCATCACAACGAACCGGTTCTAATGTTTAAGTTTCGGGGAATTTCAATTCAAGTCAAGGACAGAATCAAACCAGAAATCAAACAAAAGGACGAATTATAATTCGTTTAATTAAAATAAAAGAATTTTTAACAAAATAGTTGATTATTCAGTAAAATAGTAAAATTTGGAAAAAAGTAATTGAATTTGTAACCAAGTAGTATAACTTTCTACCTTCAAAGATGAATTTTCAAACAAAAAGCTAAATTTTCAACAATAACAGAAATTAGTTATCATTTATAAACAAATAGTTGAGCATGAACATTCAAGCAGAAATAGGACATTTTCAACAAAATAAATAGGTTTTTAATCAAATAGATGAATTTTCAACGAAATTGTGGAATCTTACAATTATGATATCATCAAATAACAAAAATTCATTTTTAATACAGAAGTTCAACTTTTAACCAAGTAGTTGAATTTTGAATCACCTGCATTTTTAACCAAAACATAAAATAAAATTTCGTCCAGAAGAGATGAGTTTTCAAACCAGAAATACGAATTTTCAACAAAAGAGTAGAATTCTTGACCGGGAAAGATTTTAAACTCTGAAAAAAATTCTAGTAAATTGTTGAATTTCCAAAACAAACATGTGAATTCTGTAGAAAGCAGTTAAAATTTATCCCAAAAATCTAGATTATCAATAAAAGAAGTTCATTTTCATCAAAAAATAAAATAGTTTGAACTGAAATTTGAAAAATTAATTATCAACAAAAAAAAAATAATTTTCAACAAAATATATAAATTCTCAACTAAAGAGATCAAAAATAATTAATATTTAATAATAAAGATAACTAAAGAACTAATAAAATGAATTTTTAACAAATTAGTTTAGCTTTGAACCAAGCAGTTGTATATTTAATCTCTCCCTTTTACGAGTTTGAGGGCCTCCGTTCCCTGTACAAATATTTACAAATCCATCCTTATTCGAACTTATCAACTACTTACAGTCAACTATTTCGCCTTACGTAATATAAATAATATTAATAATAATATAAACTCTACGAATGAGCGATCTTACAGGGCTTCCGTTTCCTCTTACCATCAAAAATTCATTTTCCACGATATCTAAATCAATTTTGCTTTTTACTTTTCTTTTTCAGGATTACCCATTTGGCTCTGCCCTTCTCCCTTGCTTTTCCTTACTTCTTCCAATTTCTTGATCCACATCACTCCCTGTCCATTACCATCCCAAATCCAAATCACACACTCATCCACACTCAACTGTCCATCTTCCTGTCTTGTACATCTCTCTAATATATGTGCCCATGACTGCATTTCGGATCCACATACTCTACATAGGTTCTCCTCTTCATCCATTCAATATCTGCTTTCACTCCTTTTCACTCCTTCTCCCATCCTAAACCGTATAACCCTACTCCATTTTTCTTCCTTTTTTATTTTTTGCAGATATTCTGGTTCCGTCAACCCTTTTATCATCATATATCATCTATTGTACCTAGAATCCATAATCTTTGTCCATCTCTCTTCTCCTTGTTTTACTAATAGCTATAACTCTATGTTCTGCCATTCCATAACCACTTCTCGTATATTACAAACAATTCTCATTTTTCCTCTTTCTTCCTCCCAATTTGAATTTCCCAAATTGTCTAGTAACCATTTTTTCCCTCCCTAATTCTTCCCTTAACATATATCCTAGGCAACTCCAGCTAACCCCCATTACCCATCTCGAAAATCGCTCATGCATGCTCTCAACTTTCCTATGTTCCTTCCATCCTCAGATCTCCACTCCATAACACAACACCACCCAAACCAACGCATCAAACTACCAGACTCTCATTCTCCAATCGTCCTTGAACCTTCTCTTCCCTATACCCCATACTTGGCCCATCACTTTACTCGCACATTCAATTATTTTCCTCACCTGCAGCTCGTTTCCCCCTTCTGACTCAAACCAAAAATCTACGTAACAGAACTCCTCCACAACTTCCACTTTTTGTCCGTTCATTTTTCAAACGTAATTTATTTTCCTCTTTTTATTTCTGAAGCACATCACCTTTGTCTTAGCTACGTTCACCATCAAAGCTTTTGTACTATTGCCTATTGCCCGAAACCGTTCCTCCTTTCCCTTTTTCCTTTAGCTTCTCTAAGTCAGCCAGCAGCATATTAAATAGTAACGGACTCAACGGACACCCTTGCCTTAGACCTGTCCCTGTCCCGAAAATCTGCCCTCTTTTTAAACAAGCAGTTATGTTCTTGATAAAAAATATTAATTTTTTACCAAAAAATAAAGAATTAAAAAAACATTAAATATTTAACCAATAACTTTTCAGTTTTCAACCAAAAATAGAATAGTTAAATCTTTAACTATTAAAATAAGTTTTATATCAATATAGTTCTGCTACCATCCAAGCAGTCAAATATTTAATGATAAAAATTAATTCCTCATAAAACACCGATAATGAAATAGTTAAACTTTTTCTTTAAGAAATTTATTTTCAACCCAAAAAAAATAATTTTAAAGAGGAACGTTAAATTGTCTTCAAATTTTTAATTAAAAAGAATTGCCTTTCAACGAAGAGTGGAATAGAGACAGGAGTGTCCCCTCTGTGTTATAAAACCTGTTAACCCCCTATCTCTTTCCCCTGGAAGTTGGATGTAATTTCTGAACGGCCTCTGATAGATTATGTTTTAAATTATATTTTCAGGATTGAAAGTATTTTATATTCATTTCATTCAGTTGAATGAACTAAACGAAAAATGTGTATGAACTTTATGACCTATCTCACATGGGCCTGTCTGATATTAGTCACGCGATACTTCTTCTCAAGCTCCTTTAACCTTTTTCCATCCAATTAAATTATGAATTACCTTCACCTTTCAAAACTGTGAGATTTTATGCAGGACATATTATTTAAATATTCTGAAACTTTTAGATTATGCTCCCTGAAGTTTCTATCATTTAAAATGTGTAGGGGAAAAACGATCATCCGTAATAAGTTTTAACCAACTAGAATTGAATACTGAATAGGAAAACTTTCAACCTAGTTAAAACTGCCTGCTTTGACTGCTAAGTTTATGTTAATCTTCTAAATTACTTGTAGTTTCGTTCGATTGAATGCTCTGCTACTTTGGTATGCATGTACCATTTATTTCACAAGCGTTTCTACGTTTCTGGATATTAGAGTAGAAGTGGAAAGAGAAGAATTTAATCGAAATATTTATATTCTGAAAGAGATTTTAAATATAATGCAATTATACAAATTTATGAATTGGCATGGTTTTTTTCAAATTATGTCGATATATTAATTTAAAGAAGCTAATCTGCTTACTTGTATCTATAACATAAGAATGATTGATGAGGACATTCTTTTCACCATTAGGACTTTAAAGTTTCTTGCAGGAAGCATATCAGAATTAACAATCTGTGAAAGTTTATTTTTAAAAAGTGCGTTTTCTTTGAACTGATTTTAATTAATGACAAAATAGGAAAGTAAGTTATTTGCTACATCAAAAAGCACTAAAGTGTTGAAAGAAAAAGCAACATAGAAACCTATAAATAACTGTCATTTCTTGCAAATATTTTCTTATAAACATAAAACTTTTTTATTTCAAGCCTGCTTTCAGCTTTTTAATTTTAAAAGATATACTGCATGTTCGTTAAAAAATCATATTTTTCCAATACTTAAAATGTTTTTCTGCAAAAGCGAGATAAAAATAATTCAGAACATTTTAATTTTAATTTTTTAAATAATTTTAACATTTAAACATTTCAATAATTCAGAACTCGAAATCTATTTTTTATCTATTAGTGCCAAAATGTTGCAAATTATTCTGCACCGCAGTTTTTCTGACGGAAATAAGCAGTATGAGGAAAATAGAAAAAGAAAAGGGTTCATAGAATTACCTAGTTGCATATGTTAGATTAAGGCTCTAATTAAAACATACTTGAGCAACTACGAAAAATTAGACAGTCAAAATAATAATGATGATCATATAAATCCTACAAAGTTCGTTAATCTTTTTTCGATTTAAATTTTAAATTACTATTGCTTCTTATATCAATGTTTGAATAATGATTGAATTTTAATAAAAGATAAAAGATCATTTATATAATTTTTAAACTGACAACAGTAGAGCTGTAGAAAGTTTTCCCCTCGAAAAAGTACGCTCTCATTTTTTAAAGGTCAACGTTTTTTAAATTGGCAAGAATGAACATTAAGAAAAAGTTCAATTATGACAACTATTGTGACATTAATTATTATTTGTAATTTTAGAACTCTTTTCACAAATAAATAATATAGATACAATTTTTTCAGTGAACTGATTTTTTTACGACAATAGCCTTAAAATGATTGATTTTCTAAATTTGGCATGTCCAAATTCGAATTGAGCGGTTTAACCAATTTTCGCAATTTTGTATTTAAAAATTGTTTAATTTTTCTTATTTCAATAAAACTTTTGCTATTTTTCAACTTCTTGATGACTAATTTTTCAAATAAGCAAACTGATACATATATAATAAATTATCTTAAAATATATTCAAACACTCTGAAATTCTATCAACTTCAAAAAATTTTAATTTTGAATAACCATCCAATTTCAAATCGTGCAAATTTGAACGTCTATCTGTAAAATTGTGTACTTTTGTCAAATTTTAATTTGTTTTTAATTTATGAACTTTTATTGCATACATTGATTATCATTGAATACATTAATTATCATTGTATACTTTCAGTTAATAATCGGCAACAATTGTCTTACATTTGAAATAGATTTGTTTTGAAATCTTCCATTTAATAATATTTTCCATCTTTATATTGTCTCAATTTGAAAGTTTTTATATTTTTATGAGGTCTGCAACTTCGATGTAGACAATTTCTTTATGAAATCAAAATTTCTCGAAATTTATTTTTAAAAAAACATTTTATTTTATGAAAGAATTTTAATCAATTAATTTTTACTAGCCGGCATGACTCATCATGAGGATTAAAAAAGAATCCGTGGGCTAATTTTCGGAAGCATACTCCAAAGTTTTAAGTTTGAAACCCACTTTCAATTTAAAATTGATTTTAAGAACCAAACTATTTTTGAAAAACTGCTTCCGTGGGAGTTGTGATTTTGCCATTTCGTGAAAGCACTCGAACAGTAAATTTAACTGGCATAAATGAGTATAGTTAGCGAATCGGATGCATTAGATGGTGCTTCTATTTCTAATAACTATTTCAAGGTCATGATCAATGTTCTGTTTAGGATTAAGCCATGCTTGCATCGTAAATTCTATCGCACAAACAAGCACAGATGTAGTGAAAGAGATAAACTTGATGAAATACATTCAATTATTTTAAAAAAGTGGGATAATGGATATTCCAATATCGAGCCACCCTTCAGTAGAGAAACTCTATTTCTCTTTCTCTAATTTTCACTTGAGAATATTAAGTGAGAGAAAATATTAAACTAAAAAACTTAAACAGTTTATATATGCCGCAGAACATTACTGATGTATTTACCTTATTTGATTCTCATAGTAGAACATAGACTTTATTATTTTTTCATCGCCATATTATATTACTATCACAAAAGGTTGTCTTCATATAAAAATACTAATAGAGAGTTAATATTACACATGTCTTATAATAATAAATGGCCCGATAAATCAATATAGTTGGAAATTATATTGAATTCTGAAATACCAACAGCTTTCTTGCTGTTGGGAGAGTATCTAGTCCCCTTTACGTGAGTCAATATAACTAATTCAGCCCTTCTTCTAAGGTTCTAAGTTCTTATTCCTTTCATCGTACTGAGCCTAAAACACCGAACTACACGGTTCAGTTGAGGCATCTATGCTCAATTTTTTAGCCTGGGAATAATCGGGAGACATTACTTTCCATTTTTAAAATACTACATTCCTCCCTGATTTTGTATTTGAATTCGTATTGTATTTGAAAAACACTTCCAGCTTCTTTAGTTTCATTCATGAAGCGACGATCAGTACTTTCAGATTTTTGGTTTATGAAAATACCAAAATATAATAGCATTTTTTCGATTCAAGCTGGAGACGTTTCAGGTTCGACATACTAAAATTTGTCCAACAAAGTGTGCATTTAACTCATTAAAAAAAAACAGATTTCTTGCACATATTCAACAAAATTTTGAAATTAAATAACAACGAAAAAACTGTACATGGTCAATTTAAAAATATTAAATTTAATTAAATTTTAACTAATTTTAACTAATTAATTTCTAAAAATGTTATTTTACTTTTTTCGTAACATATTGGTCGAAAATTGTGTTTTAAAATTAACTAAAACATATAATCATATTTAAACACTTTCAAAACGTTATTCAAATCGCTGGTTGATAATTTTCAGAGATAAATGAAAAAAAAACGTAGATATAATTTACATTATAGGTGAACCAGTTCTCTCTTTAATAACCCTAAAAATTACGTGTCGATCTTGAACCTTTTTCTGTTGAAATATCATCTATCTAAACAGCTTGAAATATTGATATTTTGAGTTTCGGTTCAACAGGATATCGGCTAAGGTAAAATAGGTTATTGGTTTTATGAAGTATTCTATTATTTTAATAATTGAAATGAGATCATCAGCCATTTAACCTTGCAAGACATTTATCTCCGAAAACGAACAAAACGCCAAATTGTAAATTTTTAATATTTCCATCTTAAAATTTGAAAAATGTTTTTGTTTCAGTTATTTTTAAAATTTAGTTTTCACCCATTGTTTCATTATTAAGCTACTTCTGTTTAATTCTATATTGAACATAAATGTTAAATTTTTCTGCGCCATTAAACTTTGTAAATCTTTCAGAATAAAAAAAAATAAAAAAAAGTAACTGAATAAATTTATGTGACAAATAATTTCCGAAAACATTGATAATTTCTATAGTTCAGTGTACAAATATTAAAAAATTAGGCCCCAGCAGACTTCGACGAATTGAAATGGAATAACCAACGTGTACAACATTTTTTATAATTTTTGAAATAATAGTATATACAATGAAACTCAGAGACTGTGCCGGTATTGAGGCTGGCGGTGGTGGGAAACAAACCCGAGAGAGTGCCGCTTCGGATGAAAACGCTTTTGTTTGTTCACACCTTAATGACCACTGCATCTTCCCGCAGCTTTGCTTTCTCCAGCCTGCGGCGTAGCGTCAACAATTCTTGGAGGGGTGGGGGGAGTTAAATTCGAGTTTAATTGTAATAATATTTACTATATAATATATTTCAATTTTCAAATTCAAAAACCGAACCAAAGATATTAACCGATATTAAAAATGATTTTTGTTGTACTTTTCTCGGATGCCAACCCACACATTTTTTCCCCTCGTCTCAAACGATTCATTTAATTTGAGCATTTGCACTCGGCCCTAACAAAGGGTCATATCTCCAACGGCAAGGGTGTTTAACGCACCACCTTGACTCAAATTCTTCTTCCACATCTATGCATAAGGGAAAGCAATATTAAACCCTAATATTTCTAAATTTAATTTTACGGCTGCAATTGTGCCTCGAGCGTCAGACACTATGTGAATACCACTATTACCGAGGGGTTTTGGTCAATAGGTACTTATTGGATCACGTACACGAACTTGGTGCACAATTCGAGCTAACCGGTTCTTTCACGGGCCAACTTCTGGTCCCAAGGTAAATGTTTAAATTGGCGAGTCTCTGGGAAAGAGGCTACCATGATCGGACCTTTAAAGATTTCGAGAGATGAGGTGAAATTTACATATTTGGTTCTTTTGGTATTCGATAACGAGAGCCTAACGGAATCGATCGAAGATTTTTCGAATTTTGTTATTGTGCTTCGACTTCTCGCAAATTTATGACGAGCAAGAGTTCGTTGCATGCACCTTATAAGAAGTGCTCTCTCCTGATTGTTTATAATCGATTCTGGGCTGACCAGATGGAGTAAAAACTTTTGGGGCAAATTTCCTGAAGAATACCAGAGCTGCTTGGAATAAGATGCGAGGCCTCGCGATGTATCGTTTAAATTCAGAACCGGCCTCGTTAATTTACCCGCATACGGTCCTCATTAAACTTTGTTTCGTTTGTACACTTCTAGAATAAACTTTGCCACTTTGGTTTTATTTAAAGATTTTTTTCATAATATAAACGAGTTTATTTATAGTAGAGTGTATATTTTCAAAGTGAAAGATTATCCATGCATAACTTTGTCTTGCAAAACGTTTGGCACGTCCTACGTACAAAATTTACTTTACTCCTATTACAAATTTTTTTTTTTCTATCTTTCTGACAGGGAATAGAGATTTTTCATTTTCACCCTCTGTTGATTATTTTTCTCATTTACAAAATTAGTGAATTTATACTAATTTTTACTAACATTTAATGAAACAATGAACCTTTATATCGAAAATTCTAACAATCTTTTGGTCTAGTATGTTTCTATTTTGTAATAAACAATTTCAAAAAACGGAAACAGAGTTTTTTATTAAGGTATTTACAATGTTTTCATTTGTAGCCTTATATAATCAAACTTAACTTGTTCATTTATTCACTTTTTCTATCATTATGAACGCAATGTTATCGAATTTCGAATTATACCTCGAATTATACAAAACGAGACATTAAAATTAAGTCTTTTGTTTCCGCATCGTAAATCCACTAAATGTGACACTCTTCTTCTTATTTGAATTTTGTATCAGATCTAAGCTTATATATAGTTAATTTTGTTTATACTTTTAACATATATGATTGTTAAAATAATATTTACCTATTTCTGTGATATTAGACACTGGTCTCTTATTATGATGCCTTGACCAATCGAAAGGTTTGTAAAAGTTATCTCATTTAGGCTTGATAATAATTTTATAGTTAAAACATTTTTAAAAACAATGTACGTAAAAGAAAATTTACTTATATCGCCTGCTACGTGTTATAAAACTTTTTCCACGAAATGTGTTGCAGGTGAGCAAAAATGATACAGAAAAGAATTGTCTGACTGCCTCGAAATGTTTTTTTAACAAAATAAAAAAAAAGTAAAATAACGTTTACTTTTTTATCTTTATTACAATTTCTGCTTGTTCAAAGTAAGTTGTTAATAATAGTTTAATCTTATTAACTGGTTAAAAGTGTTTAAATAATTATCTCAAAAGGTCATAGTGTCATACATATTATTAATCTAAAATATAAATTTATGCATACATAACGTATAAATTTGAAAATAAGGATATGGGTAAAAATTGGACAACACAAAATCAATCCTGGGATACTGGTTATTAATACGCAGAAGATATTAAGACCTTGTGAAATTACTGTCATCGTACATAATACCAACTATATATTAAAATATAATAGCCCATGATTTTTTGCATAATAATTTAAATTTATCTCGCAGCTGGATGACCATCTCATTTATAATGCAGGAACTGCAGATACCGTGTGATTCAATCCTCTTATGTATAAAATACAATCAAAAAGTTGTGGGTCGTCGAACTTCCTTGAAACCTAATCGTATTATTTATACAAAGTAATTTTTTATTGATTATTTCTTTCAATTATTCATTACTATGCATAAATCCAGAAATTAAATTATGATTTTTGTTATTTAAAAATATTTTCTTCATTAAAATATCGAAAACAAAGTCTAAAATATTCCACGTAAGTTTGCTATAGAATAGTCAATATTACTAATTTGTGAAAATATAAATCATTCAAAAATAATTATGGTTCCAAGCAGAATTAAATTTGATATGCGATGAAATCGGTAGATTCTACGACGCAAAATTAAATCTGCTATATTCGCTTTCTCATAAATTACTCAGCTCTTGTTTTCTAGGACATGACTTTCCGAAGAAATTAAGTATTTTATTTATAGATTTTTAAAAAGCAGAATAATTCTTAGATGCTAAGATGATGCTACGAGCGTGATTCTGAAAAAGAAAATAGATACAAATACCCAGTCGAGTTGGCCTTGCTCGTTTTAATAAAGAATCAGATAAACCCACGAAACGCTCATAATATTTTAGTTATAATCAGCGTAAGAGACAGATTTATTTTCAGAATGAAAATTAAAATACTCGTGAATTTTTTTCAGAAATTATGAAAATAATGTCTTCCTCGTACAACACATCTAAAGACTTCTGCAAGTCGCTTTTTAAATCTAACCAATTTAAATATATTTTTATAATTTTTTTTTAGTTTTCAACTGCTATAGTAAAAAAAATGTTTTGATAAAAACAGTAAAATCTTAAAAAATTATTTCCACCGAAAAAAGATGGCAAATTAAATTTGAATTAGGGCCATGTGACGAGCGGTTCACGTGATCAGATTGCTACCTTGGTGACACATTTTTTATCTCCTAACTTATTTTCACATGAAGCGCGGCCTCTAGTAGAAAATTTGGGATAATAAATAAGAAGCACTAAGAAAGGTGGGTCTGGTCCTAAATTTTAATAATTATGAAAAAAGTAAAAAAAAATAATTACAAAAAAACTTTTTTTGTAATCATGTACATTTAGCACCAGACCCACCTTTCTTACTGTTTCTCATTTAGTACCCCAATTTTTTAACTAGATGCGGTGCTTCGTGTGAACATAAGTAAAGTAAATAAAGTAAAATAGGAATATGTTCATGTGACCAAAGCTGGTCCTCAATTTTTCTTTGCCAACTTACGTCTAAAAGAAATGAGGTATCGCTCTGAAAGTTTGGGAAATGAAAGAAGAGGCTATAAAGTGCATGTCTCTGCTTTGTGCAAATGGAAATGTTGAAAACAAAATTTTTCGAAGAAAATAAAACTGTAAACAGGTTAAGAGCGCTTATTCTGCCTATTTCAGATAAACAATATATTTTTTATAACATATGCATGATTTCGGCTCTTTTCATTACCTATTAAGCGTGGGTGCTAAAATAGTTATTTTCGAGAATCGTGTACTTTTTCTCCCTTGGGGGTAAAAGTAATACGTCAGAGGTGAATAATAAAAAAATATATATCTATGTTATTATTTTATTCAAAACTTTTACTCGGGTTAATCTGGTTATACATCATAGCCACGGACTAGGTCAAGTGACAGATAAGATCAGGATGTTATAAGTTAATTTAGACGATGCTTAAAACCTCCTGTGATGATGCTGTAGATATAAAATTACGAGCGGCCGCGAGCGTTGAAAGTGACAACAGTCACCCCTGGATACTTTCTTAGAGCTACCATCTGCCACTCCACAGATTTTTAATCGCTTGCTTCCTGAAGGTAAAGAAAGTTTCTTACAATGTGACAGGTGTTTAATAAAATCGCCTTCTGATCTGCTGCCAATACCCTACTGACTCCTAAATGTTCAAGATGTTCAGTGCATCTTGCGTGCACATTGCCTGTCGCTGAAATCATAATGGGGTAAATAGATGAAGGATTCACATTCCTTCATATGGTCTTCACTGCATGCCTTAACTCGCTATACTTGTGGATCTTGGTTACATAGGTTGACTGCAAATTTCGGTTAAGTTCACAAGCAATGTCGATGATGTAGACGGTTTCACCTTTTTTCTCGCATCACGATGTTAAGTCGATTGCCCCGGATGTAATGATCCGTTTGGATAGTAACATCCAAAGATCCAAGTGGTAATCTTCGATTTCTAAAACGTGCATTGGAATGTATGTATAGAAAGGCATCCATTCTGTTAAGAGTCCTAGGTTTAGGGTAAGTTGTTGATATATAATGCCCGCTACAGCATTATGTCTGTGCGTATATTCTTTCTGAGCCACTACACGACAGCCATGAATAATGTGCCCTATGGATTCGTTGGTACCTCAACATAATCGGCACCAGTCAACCACGTCTTGATGTAATACATGTTTGTGACAATTCCTGGCGCTGACAGCCTTGTCCTGTATCGCAAAGACGAATCCTTCCGTTTCTTGATACAGAATATCCTTTCTTAACTAAATGTTAGATGCCTCACTATCCACTCCATGTTGATCTAATGTTTTGGGGTGCTCGCCATGGATAGCCTTCTGCCCCATGTGAGGACAAATTCAAGGGCGTTTAGTCAAGATCCGCTTTACAGATGGTGCTGTAAAGCGTAACATTTCGTTTGCTATTAAAATAGTCTCGCAACTGTATAACTTGTGACTGTGTGTTGATTTCCCTGATTTTGTTTTCCGAGTTAAGAAAACTCTTTATAATCAATCTGAGTTTTGTAGTAAAGGCACTCGTTAGGCTTATCTTTTAACTATCGTATACTGAGTATCCTTACATTCAAAAATACCCAGATATTTATATGATTTACCTGCAGTCATTGCCTCGATGTCATTTTCGAACATGTTCACTAACTCTACGGTCCCTAATTCTCCTCTAATTAAATGCACTGTTCTGCATTTATCTAGTCCGAACTTCATGTGGATATCATTGGAAAACTGCTTTGTGACATCGATCACTTACTACAGTTTCTGGGCTGAACTAACGTTGTCCATGATCAAAATACTTGATTCTGGTACTCCAGAGCCTCATCACATGACTTAAAAAGTCAACAATGTATGCCATGTGTAAGTTCCTTTGATGCCTACGACTTTGAGTCATGCCAACAGCGTCTATAGTGACTAGATGATTACAGCCTCGCGAGTTTTTCAACATCCTTTTTGTTCTTCTGTAATTATCTCATTCTCGTCGCAATGAGAATATACCTTATCTGCAATGATAGCTTGAAGACATTTCTAAATTGTTGTAAGACAGGCTGTCGGTCGAAATTCAGATGGATTTTGAGCATCTGTTTTTAGGTAACATGTTCGTAGTACCCTGGACCATAAAGCCGTTCATTAGATCTGGGTGTTCAATCATGTTGTGAAAACACCTTTCCAACGCATGATGCACACTCGTCAGGTACTTGTACTACAACTTGTTCACCATGTCCAGACCTGCAGCTTTCCAGTTACTTGCACTTTTTAAGACCACTGAAACATCTAAAGCTGTGATGTTTGTCCAGGGACTTCGGTGTCTTGCTGGTATTTTTCTTTACACTCAGTTCACGATAGAAACTTCTTTCATCTGTCTGAAAGTTTTGATTTTGTTGCCTTCGTGTACTGCTTTTATTGTGTCGAAACAGTCTGGCCAAAGAACATCAAGTCTTTGCCATTGGAAGTCCATAATCTCATCCAAGTGCCGAGGGTGGATGATTTCAGTAACATGGTTTATCACTTTTCTGGTTCTATTTCCTTTTTTATGTTTAGTTAATTTACCCAATTTGTTTCTTACTTTACTGACATCCATATCCAACCTGATCTTCCATGGTGGATCTCGATTCCTTTGTGGGACAAAAACTGCATTTGCAGGCCTAGTTCTGCGGTCCAAAGTTCTAGCCGTTGCCACAGCTGCAAATTATACAATAGTTTGCACCTCTATCAGAGTTTGGGTTACGTTTAAATACGTAGGTAAAACTTTGCTGTTAAGGCGTTCTATTAATTCACGCAGATCATTTGTGATATTCATGTTGGGCAGAGGATACCTTAGTGTTGGTCTTAAATATCTGAACTCTAGTAAAGCATGAACGAAATTCGTTTCAAGGTGCTATAATTTTTCTGGGATTTCGCTATCTACGTAAACGTTATTACTATCAGGATGTTGTTCTATTGGATCCGGTACGTGATTTTCATTATCCCTAGCACCTATGCCTGCAGCTTCAATCAAATTTTCGTCGTCCACATCTTCCAAGGGGAGCTGATTCATATGAAGCTGCTGTTCCACTTCCACTTTGATATAAGCTGTTTCAACAGTCGAAAGCAATCTGTTTACATATGTTGAGCTTCTTTTATCTTCCAGATTCTGCTCATCTTTTTTGGCTAGCTGTGGTTATTTGTGTAAGAAAAGTCGATGAAGTTCTCTCCTCCCACTTTGCCTATATTTCTCTGCCAAAAAATAAAGGCGCATAACATCTATGTTCATAGGGTATGTCCATTTCCATTACTTTTTTGGCTGCTGAACCTCTGCTCCTGCCTCTGTTTGTATAAGGCCATCCACCTCTGGAGGATGTGGTATGATTGGACCATCAACAGGTTGAGGAAGAACATCAATTGCCCCTGCTTGACCGTGTGACGCGGCTTCCTCTAACCTTTATTCATTGTCGTCGTTTTTCCATGTCAAATCAACCTGTTGCTTAATCTCCATTGCTCGGTATAACCGAGCCAAGTACATTGCTCGTTAAAATTCGACTTTGGTTTTTTATCGAGTTTCCTAGTTTGTTCGTTTTCCAGAAAAACAAATTCCCTATTGTTTTTAATCGGTTAATATTCAACTAACTTTATTCAACTTTATTAAACTAACATTCTTTAAACTTTCCTTGAGAGGTGACCTAACTTTAATTTCCGGAAAGTTAATAACAAGTAAAACTTGTTGTTTAACCCTTTATTTAGTGCACGATAACTGAAAACCACATTAAGAGTTATTCAATGTTCCACTTTGATCTAATTCGAGCATTTATTTTACGGTATTCTAAGCTCGTTACCTGAAAATGAGGGAAATCGAAAATAGTGAATATTGCTCACCTGCAAAATATGCAAAATATGTAAAACATCAATTGCAAAATATGTTCAAAAAGAAGTAGTCCTCTTGACATTCATTAACTCTATGATTAATTTAAAATCACACGGAAACTTATCAAAAAATATGCCTGCTTCGCGGGCACAATTTCATCACGCCTAGCGCACACGGATCGCAAGTGTGAGCGCACCTAGGGCGCGTGTCTGTTGAACCTCGCGCTCGGATATTTATTCTTTGCACTTGCAATGCTTAAATCAAACATTATCGATAAGATATCGCTTAGATCCCAGTACTTATATGCGTCTTCATATTTTCAATTTTCTACTTAATTAAGTATAGTTCAAAATTAAGTTGCTCAAAGTTCTTTAGCCTTTGAGGTGCACATTTTCAGCGTGAAACTTGCGCTACGCGCTCGAATTTTGGCAAACCTTTGTGAAGGTATATTTATTTTCGTAATTACCTTAAAATAAATAGAATTTACAATATTTTCTTCAGATATTCTTCTCTATCTTGCGTTGTTGTTCTGAAAATAGGATTTTTGTTTTCATTTTTTTTATGGAGAAAACAAAAATGTCTACAACGTTTCCTTTCAATTTTTTTAAAATCATATTATATTTTGCATTTGCTTATTGGCTCAAGATCGAAATTTTCAATTTTCTACATACAATTTTCGACAACTAAAGACAAAATGACGAGTCCTATTAAAAAATGGTTGCAAAAAATTTTGTGGGATTTTCCAAAAGCAATAATAAATATACTTAAAAAATGTAATAAACTATAACAAATTTGTATTTTTGTTGGGTCAACAACTTTTTTCTATAAAATTGTTAAGATTCTTTTCTCGTTTCTTGTTAAAAATTTTTCATTGTTATTTTTAATATTATTTATATGATTAAAACTAGAACTACGTGTCCTGTAAAAAAAAGTAATTTATGACAAATTTGTAGATGTGTCTTAGGTGCTAAATTTTTATAAATAATTTTTTTCGTAACGTGTCATTTTTCCAATAATTTAACTTATCTTATGTTCAATGTTATTTTTCACGAATAAAACAAAAACTACGCGTTCGGTCAAGAAGTTCTTATAAACTGATGTCAACTGATGATTATAACATAACTTTAAGTAATGCGCTTTGTTGAAAGTCATCTGCTTTTTGTACGTAAAATGTACTTTATAGGTTAATTTAAGACCGAAAGGTTGTTGACTTTGCGTCAACGCGTGCGTGTGACATGACACTTACAGGTCAATTTAAGTCAGCTGATTGCTCAAATCCCTTAAGATTTATGCGCTATCATTCAGTTATTAGGAACATGAAATTAATATAAAATTAAAAATTGAATGATTTTGAGAAATAAATGTTTGTTGTTGAATGTGAGCATTGAATAAATTATTCATTTATGCCTAATAAATCAAGTTGTATTATGAGATTAGTAGAAGGCACTCATATCCATCCACCTATATCCATTTCAAGCTACCAGGTGCAGAGCGTAAATGTTCAATCCGTTTTTATATCTGTTTTTATCACATATGTATCAAAATAGAAAACTTTGACGAAACGAATAACATGAGCTCAGTGTTGATCGATACTATGCAGCGCTATTGACGCCTTATTGGCTACTCTCAGCTGCTCTCTTGGCGCCTCTTCCACAATCGCCGAAATCCGTCAAAGTGTTTGAGCATCGCCGCATCGCATTTCGCGCACGCCTTTCTGCCAGCAGAAATTGAATATCAGAACGCGCCAACGAAAATCATCCTAAACTCAAAATACCTGTTAGTTAATCATCATATTGCTGGTATATCAGATAAATGCAAAAAGGAAATTCATCTACATTTAAAATTTATCATCTTGTATTACTGTGTTGGTTAATTTTGAATGATATAAAAAAAGAGAATTTAATTTTTCAAAAAAATAAAAAAATTGTGGGGGTTGTCAATCAAAAATCAAATTTTTTACTCACTCTGAGCTCCTATTTTGGGCTCACAAAAAGTGATAAATTACCATAAATTATTAAAATTTTGGATGTTCTAAATCTAAAAATTTACAAAATTCCTCCACTGAAAATTGAATAAAAGTAGAAACCATGCCTATATTTCAATCGTGTTTGGAATCATGCATTTATTATAAAAAAAATATCATATGCACCAAAGGAGATAGGACGTTTTACGACTTGTGTATTCTTTCAGTACTCGTATCTGTTTCATGTTTGCACACTCATCTTCGGTGAGTGCTCACTCGCAAACGACTCGTGATAAAAAAAATACATTTCACAGAGCATCCCACTTTTCCCTTTGGTAAATAATATACTATTGTTTTCAAACCCAGATTATTTATTCGCAACTTTGCTCAGTCAAATTGAAAAAACTTCTCAAGTCGAGCGTAGTCTTATGAGCCTATTTTCCATAACTTGTAGCCTATTTCAACTTTCTCCGTCAAATTGAAAAAACTTCTCAAATCGAGCCTTTGCTTTGCAAGTATTTCTGGGCAACAAATGATGGACTTGCGTGAGTCGCAATCCGCTTACTTGTTACCCAATATCAAGCATTGATATCAGAATCAGTTTACAGGCCTTTGACTCCAATGACTCCTTCTGTGGGTATCAAAATATCTGACAGGCACCATTTATCTTAAGGGCCCCACCTAGCCTGCAACGACTAAAGATAGGCTGAATGCGGAACATGAAACTATGAGAGCTAGGAGAGACGAACTTGGATCAATAGCCACATGTTTAAAGATTTTGGAAGTGGTCGAGATTTATCGAATTATTCACCGTCCCACTTTTTTTATCAACGAGTAACTTGCTTCAGCCATGGCGTGACTTAGCCATACGTATTGAGCGATATCAAGGAAGCTTTTCGCGATAAGAGATATCTCAATGCAAAAACTGCGAACATCCTGACCTTAAATGAACTTCAGTGAATGAAGAAAAAATCATAGGGGTGTAAAAGTATTTTTCTGATACACTTTATGACACATAATAGAAAACAGTAATTAACAGCACGGAAAACCTTAAATATTCATTTACTTATTTCTTCAAAAAAAAAAGGTTCAGAAAATAAATTATCAACCTGTTTTTAATTTTTTTAGAGTAACAGTAAACAATTAATAATAAATTCCAAACTTTACTCGTCGTAATGGGGAGATAGCGAAAATTATTTGAACAATTTTTTTTTGCGGGTCCATTCAGGTATACTAATCAAAATAAGCAATTGTCACTGTAACATATAATCAATAATTATAAATAGAAAACGGAAAGTTTCGGCTTCAAAAATTTTATTAATTAGGATCCAAATAAGACTTTCAATGCAAAAATCTACCAAGAAATAATTTTGCTTCGATGAAAATTATACGCATTTTCTTGTTCTCATAACGAAAATCAGTTTTTTTGTCTAGGTACACTATTAATGCTGTGACGAAATATTTTAATCAGAAGCTTTAAGAACATTCTGTGCACTCATTGTCTCATTTCAAATGGCGATCTTTTTAAAGTTACCTACTCCTTCACAGTTTACCCTACATAATTTTTTTATTAACTGAAAATCTAATAAACGACAGAGCTTTGAAGATACTCACCATTTTCAAATTTGAAATGTTTGGAAGTTACTTTTGGAGATTGTTTAGATTAACAAAACATATATACTTCAAACGCAATTCTTAAACAAAACTTCTAAGTAACTCTATAAATGTCCAAGTTAAAATTTGTTGAGTATCTGCGAACTCAAAATTCATAGAACGTGTACTAATTTTTTTATTTAGTCATTTTCAAAAAGTTATGATTTGTAGGTCTTAGATTTTTTCAATGAATGTGCAAAAAATGGAATTTCTAAAAAAATGAGGGGATGGCTACTTATTTGATTTTTTTTTTTAATTCCCCGGAGTAATTTTTTTTTAGGTTCCAGGAATTCTAAAGCTTGAGAATGGAGGCTGAATTCGCAAAAATTACATAATTTAAAAGCGAGCTTGAGCACGAAGTTAGCCAACAATTTTTTTTAAATTGAGTAAACAAATTTTTTTTAAATTCAATTTGTAATAGGGAAGAGCGTAACTTTAAACCCATAGGATATAACTTCTAACGAAGGTTCAATCATGGCAAATTCACTTTCATGCTCAGAAGTCAAGGAAAGGTGTTACGTTTCGTAATGGATAATCATTAATTATTAATTAAATTTACGTTAAAAGGATCATGATTGAACTTTCAGCAGGAGTTTTAACCTATAACTAATTAATAATTCAATACTAATTAAGATACATAAAAATAAATAAATTTCTATTAATTTAAATTTGTCTTAACCAAACAGAATTCTTATCCATTTTGTAGCTGTTACCTCAGGTAAAAAAATTGGAAAGTTTCTTTTTAGTATTTAAAAATATTACGCAGGTGCAAAAAGCTCGAAACTTCATTTCGAGCAACCCTTTCGGGTTGTTCAAAACCTTAATTTTTTCCTTATGTTAACAAAATTTGCATACGATTTGATACTATAGTAATTTTTGGCTGGCTGATAAATAACTTTGAAACCGAACTTTACGCCCAAGATTGCGACCAAGTTTTTGAAAAATTTAATAAATTTTTAGATTGTCATAAAAGTCGGTACCAGGGGGGTTTTCTGATTACTGAACACAAATTTTGAGTAAAAATGTCCAAGTTCGATATTTTTATCCAAAATATTTTGTGAATTCTAAACTTTTAAATACTTCAACAAAGTATAGTCTTATCAAGAATACATTCATCTCGAAGATTTTTTGAAGAATATTACATTTTTCATGGACGGTAAATAAATAAATAAATTTTTCTCGTAAGGATAATCATTCTTGAATTTTTGGTTTCGAAATATCTTTATTGATCTTTATTAATAGCAGCTCTGAATTACAATGCTTGCTTCGTGGTTGTGAATTTGTCTTCTCTAATATTCTGATTTATAACTTTCCCCTTTGATTGTCCATAAAACGAGCCGCGGCCAAATGATTCAAGTTATAGGATACATGCACCGTGTAGAACGATCCAACTGCATCCAGCAGAGATGTGCAGTTTGCAGTTTGAAAATACAGCTATCGGAAATGAGTTATTTCATTACGACGCGTCGCAAAATTTATTTCTATTAGGGCAATTAATCCCCGAAGAAATAAAAATTTATATTTTTACAGCAAGGCGTGCATTCGGCCAGTGCTATTCATTATTATAATTTATTCTAAAGCAATTGCAGGTACGCAGTCCATTATTTTCGATAGGAATAATTTAGAACTTTTAATTTTTTCAGATGTTTATTTTTTCTCTTGCAATAAAATAAGGATTGAAGTGTAGAAGCACATGACTTTCAGATGAAACCGATAAAAGAATAACAAAATTCTTTTTGAGCAATTTGGGGATGTTTTATCAATACGAAATTTCGAACAACTTCAAAAATTTAATAAAGACATTCCAAAATCAGTATAGGCCTATCATTATTTTTCAATAATCAAAATAATAATCAAAAAATAATAATCAAAATTATTTTTCAATCTATTTAAATTCTTATTATTCTTTTAAAATAACTTAAAATTCTATAAAAGTTTTCCAATTCCTTAATATCCCTTTAATTCTTTGAAATCCGCAGAAATTCCCTCAGATGTTAGACATGGCTATGAGTTCCTTTAAGCTTAATGTTATTTTCTTAATTTTCCAAACTTTTATAGAAATCCTTTAAAATCAAATTTATTCCTTAAATTTCTCTAGAAATACCATAATATCGAGCTTAAAACTTTAAATTTTTTTAAATCTCTAGAAATTCTTGGAAATTTGTTAAAATAGCTTTAAATATTTAAAATATTTAAAAATTCCGTAAATCCTTTGAAATAATTATAAAATCCCTTTAATCTTGTAACATTATTTGAAATCCCTTGAAATCTTTAGTAATCCCACAAAATTCTTTGGCATTCCTTGAAATCTTTTGAAATTGTTGAAAAAATGAAAATATCTTTCAATAGTTCAAGATTATTTATTTATATTTTAAGTAACTTATAATTATTGTTCTAGAATCGCGAGAAAATTATAACATTCCAACAGAAAAAATCATTACAGGCCTATATTCAATATCTTATAATATATACTATAGGTTATTAAAGGATGTACCCTAGGGTGTAACGGCTCTAGGAGTGAGTGACGAACCCATTGAACAGTTTGCTAAATTCTGGAAAACAGTTAAAAATCAAGAAACTTACGACAACAAAAAAATGTATTTTTGGGTGATTCTGAACCAATCTATTAAGATTATTGCGTTCTAATTCTGAAAAATAGGCGCGGAGCCCGGGCTACCATGGCCACCATTTAATCTCAGGCTTGTAAATGTGTTCGTTTTCTCTTTTTAACCTTTAAAAATTTTGAAAAATTTGTCTATTTTCTAAAGATAAAATGAAAATTCCTGTAAGAAATTTCCAGTGAGTTAAATGGAATAATTTATCACCGCATAAATTTATCGGAAGTTATAAAACATGATTTGAGATTTTATAGACGTCTGGAAGTAATTTAATAGAATTAAGTTGTCACAACTTACTGAGAAAAAGAACATTAAATTATCCAAAGTGTTTTAGAAAAATTTATTTTTCGGGGAAATTCAGGTGTCATAAAATGAGGAAATTGCATATTGCATGCTCTGTAGCGGATGCAGCTTTGATATCTCAGCAACCGCGACGCCCAGTGAAAACAGACCGTAACGGTAAGGCAAATAAATCATAGGCAAATCCCCTGGCGTCAATACTGTTGCTCGAACATCGTTTGTGGACATTGGACCTCGTGGCGTATAATTAATAATAATTTTAGTAAATTCATGACATCTAGAAACGTAGTATTACTGACCGTAAATATTGCGATTCATTTATTCACGGAAATTCAAGGGAAACATCAAACTAGGCGAGATTTATACTTGTTATATTAGGGGCCATCCATAAATTACGTAACACATTTTTGCTCAATTTTTTAGACCTCCCCTCCGCCATATTCGAAATTAAAGAATTTTCATCTTAAAATTTATCAAATTAAATAAATTTCAATTTCAAATCTTAAAAATGAAATAATTTAAAAAATTTAAGAAATTGAGCTTTAAAAAAATATTCATAATTGCATACTTTTCTATTATGCGTGTTAAATATTTAAGAGTATTTAACTGCAAGAAAGACTCGGAATTGCAGAATCTCTCAACAAAATATTTTTCTCAATTGAAGAAACCGTCTTTCTAATATAATTTTTTTCATATAACCAAGAATAATTTAAAATTTAATAAAATCATTTTAAATTAACAAAAAATTGCATTACAATAGAAACTCATATTAAATCAAGAAAAAATGTAATGAATCAAAGAATTTTTTCCTAGCTTATGTTTTTTCAGAAAATTTTATTACGTTATAGAATCCTAAATTAAATTATTGCTCTATGTATTGTCTTCTAACTTCTGCTATGAAAAAATCTTATATTTAAATCAAATTAATCTGTCCACAAATTGCAAACAGCCGATGCAGCTATTGAATAATTTCTTTCAATGTACTGTGTACATTGTACTATGTACATACATGTATGTATTTAACATGATCAATAAGATCCAACCCCTCTACTAAAACTAGCTTCCCACTGGCTTATAGTAATTTAAATTTAAGCATATATTTTAATATAATAATTAGTCAATTGCAATAAGATACCTGTTATAGTCGTGCTATTTGTGCTAGTTATTTTTTCATTACTAATGCATACCTCCAATTATTTTATGTTTTCTTTTTCTAATGTTAATTTTTTTCTACGGGTTATTTTAGTAAAGAGTGCAGTTTACTATAATAACCTAAAGATTGGATTATGCATTATGCTATCGATTTTTAGTCACTTAAAATTCTTAGCGAATGCTCAGATCTTTTTTTAAATCATAAAAGTTATGAAGATGTTAATAAATACGAAAGAAAAACATTCGCTTTATTTGCAATTTCGTTTCCTGAGTTTCAGAGATTTTTTTAGTTCATTTTTATCGCCGGAAAGGTTATATTCTGGAAAATGATTGATTAAAATCCACGTCAAATTGCGAAGATTTTTCCTCCCAGAAATGCCAAAAAATTGAGCCTAAAAAATATTTTAAAAATCTGCAAATAAGAATTTTTTCAAAACATTTTTGTCGAACGTAGGTAACCAATTTGCATTATCTGTGAATTTAAATTTAATTATACCTTTTTAGGATTCCAATACGCCAATTTTTTCGGGTCGTAGCGATTTCGAATTACAGATTTTTTTATTTTTGACCCATCCACCTCAACATTTTCGACCCAATTTGAAAATTCCAATACATGTGTCTCGAGCTTCATTTGGCTTTTGTCTTTATGAAACATATTCAAAAACTTGTAAGCAGTTTACGGTTAAACCAATATTACTTATATTTTTAGATGTCCTATTTAATACTTCTTGATTATTATACCTTTTATAGAAACGCATCGTAAAAACTGTAGAAACAGGCGATCGTAATTCTGAACTTGGTTTGATTTTTCAGTTTTACGGTCGGAATTCTGTTGTAAAAGAGTTTCAACGTCATCTTCAAGATACCAAGGTTTATTTGGCTCGACAGAATGTGTTAAACTAGTTAGAAGTAAAAAGTTTGGACATCGAAACTTGCATTCTTTTGATGATTGCAATTTGAAGTTTTTAAATCTTTTTCAAGGTGAAAATTTTCTTGTGTTTATAATTCAAATTAAAAAAAAGCTTCAAATTTAAACGCATTGAACCTTCAATTTAATAAATTGATAAACGCTTCAAAATCTAATTGTTCATTTTTTTAGGTGGCCTCCAATTTGCTAATTTAATTACTGCTCCACTTTAATTTTAAAAGGCTGACGCACAAATATGGAATAAACAGAAAGACCGAGCGCGTAGCGCGAGATGAATGCATCATCGAGCGCGAAGCGCGAGATAAATATATTATCGAACGCGCAGCTCGAGAACCAACATTCGCTCGCCCTAGGCGCACCCAAGCTCACGAGCGAAGCGAGCCGCGTGCACAGTGTTCATTATTCAGTTTTCAATCTAACACATTTTAAAACTAATTGTATTTTACCAAATCACAAAAATACAGTTAAGACTTTTTGCCCGTTATTTACCATTGTTACCCTTATCCAGCTGTCATTTAATTATCATTTATAGATAAAATTATAACTAACTTAAACCCATCTTTAATACAATAAATAAATATTGTTCTAAATTACTTGCAATTTTTAAAAACAGAAATTTGAAATATTGCTCCTTATCCAGTAGCCATTCTCATGTTTTTATATAAAATTTTTCAAAATAAAAATGATTCATTTTTGATCATATTGTGGTACAATTTGCAAACGTTTAAAATATAAAATTCTAATTTTTAAATTTGATGTGTTTTAAATTTGACTTTCTCCAATGTCGAGTTTTAATACTAAATTATCTTTTAATTCTCAAAAAAGTATTTGGGCGATTTGTGGAAGCATTCAATTCTGGAAAATGTAAAATACTTAAAAATCTTTAATTTCATAAATGTGTAGATTTTAAATTAATGATTTCCATAATTTAAGACTTAATTATATTTCTACCCTAAAAACGCAAAATTACCTAAACATTTAGAAATATGTAGGTTATGTTAGTTTTCGAACAGAAAATTAGAATACTTAAATAAACATTATCATCAAGATTCTTAATTTTCAAAAATGTCAGCGTTTTACTCGATAATCTGGTATTTAAAAAAATCAGTAGGCCTAATTTTAATGATTTTTATTTAATATAATAAAAATTACAAACCTGAACACTGTCGCATTCCTTTTTTTACATCTAAAATTGGTATTCGCAAAAAAAATTATTATAGTTTGAACAAGATTGAGAATCCTTTAACAATTTTGGTTAATGTATGTTTTTCGTCAAAAAGTGGTATTTTTGATTCAAGAAAAAATTATTTTTCAAAATTCTCAAATAGGATTCACATCTTTTTAATAATTTTAGATAAAGTTGACGTACTGCTACAGAAATTAAAAAAAAAAGTATTTATATTCCAAGGATATGAATTTTTTTGCAGGTACATTATTATAAGTTAAGTTAGTCATTTTTACCGGACATATCGACATATATTTGGAAGAAGATTTACAATTTTTGAACCTTTGAATAAGGTCATAACGCTTTTCATCGGTAAACGGTTATTTTAAATAAAACACATTAAATGCTGGAAAAAGATTTACAATTTGGAATAATTTTTTTAATGTCCTTTTAGTGCACTTTGTTGATGTATTCAACCGGAAATAGGTACTTTGAATAAATATCATCGGCCTTTAAAGGAGATAACAATTGTGTAAACAGATTGAGTTTAAGTTCGCGCTTATAAAAAAATATTTACAGTTCTTACAATCTTAAAGAGTTAGTTATGTTATGTTACTGTTTTTATCCTAAATTGATATTATGAATTTAAAAAATCATTAGATTTGAAAGTATATTTACAATATGTAAACCTTAATAGGGTATGTATATATATTATGTATATACAGGAAACCACCCTATAGTAGAATATTGGAATACCGTATGTTGGATCTCGCGCTTCGCGCTCTATAATGTATGAAACTCGCGCTTCGCGCTCGGATATTTATGCTTTGTGCCCGAAATGTTTTCCCCATTATGTATTTTATTAATTATGCAGAATTGATTGATACATTATCGAAAACCTCTTTTAAATACCATATTTGTATGTATCTTCAATATCTTTATATTTTAAATTATGCAAGAAATTCGGTGTA
>JAAAKG020159197.1:0-29627 GCA_010014905.2 Druon quercuslanigerum | reverse complement strand
TGTTTATATCTACCTCCAGCAATACGTTCATTAATTAGCAGGATTTTTAACAACAAAATCATTTTTAAACAAAGCGGTTGCATTGAAAAATAAATGATTGAACTTTAAAGTAAAAGTGAAATAAATTTCAATAAAATATTGCAGTTATTTATGACTATTAAATCTTATTGAAAAAAATTATTTTTTGACAAAAACAATTAAATTTTCAACCCTAAACTTTTCTTTCTCAAAAAATTAATTGACAATCACAAAGATTGAATTTAATTCTTATACAATTGTATAAGAATTTTCAATTCATAATAAAGAAATAGTTAAATCATTAACTGGAAACAATTAATTTGACAAATGTGCACTGATTGAATCTTTAGTTTGAAACATTCATTTTTGATAAAATAGTTTAAATTTTAACAAAAAAAATTTATAACAAAATATATGAATTTTCTCCACAATACCATCATTCTTAACCCAAAAAGACCAACTTCAAACATCACATTTAAATTTTTCAGCTTTTCAGACAGTTTTATTTTTACCAAAAGGATTATAAAAATTCCATAGTAAATGAATTTTTAAGCAAAAAGAATGATTTTCTGCAAATAAGTTTATATTTTGATCCGAAAAAATCTTTAATCAAGAGAAAGGAAATAAGAACAAAATCTAGAAATTTCAAGCAAGAGAGACGAATTTGCAATAAAATACTTTCACTTTTACTAATTATATATATATATATATATATATATATATGTATATTCGACGAAAAAGATAATTGTCTAAAAAAATATGAAAAAAAATGTATATTTAAATTTTTAACAAAATACTTGCATTTTAAAGTAAATCTTTAAATGAAACAATATTAATTATAAACCAGACTCTAGAGTTAATTACTAGTTAGCTTAACTTTCAAAGCAAAAAGCAAAAATTTACAAAAAAACGTTAAGTTTTACCCAAGTAATTGAAGTTGTAACCTACATAGATAAATTTTCAGCCAAATTTTTCAATTTCCTTCCGCAATATTAGAGTTTATAAAAAAGTTAATTTTCAATTAAGTAGCTGAAAATTTCACTTAAAAAGATAAATACCAACAATAAATTAGATGTATTTTTATGTAAAAACGATTAGTTTTAATCTAAAAAAGGAATATTTACATTTCCAGTTACAAACAATAATTTTCAATTTTATTTTAAACAATGTACTGTTGAATTCAACCAAAAATGCCAAAAGTTTAACAAACTCGTTAAATTCTTATCCAAAAAAAAGCAATTTTTAACCAAATGGTTCCGTTCGCAACTGAAACTATTTAAAATTTTTTGAAGGTGATGTATTTTCAAAGAAAATGACGATTTAAAGAAAAGGTTCAATTTTTAACGAAGAATGAGTTTTTGGTCAAAGGGAAGAAAATGGTTAACAAAGTGTTGAGCTTTCCAACAAGAGACAAATTTTTAACACAGTTGTCTGCTTATTTAGTTTATTATTTCTATTTTAATTAATTAAGAAAGAAGACCATAATTCGCTTGCCAGTTTGAGAAATCCTAAAGCGCATGTCTGTCGAATCTCAAATTTCGTACTCGGATATGTTTACTTTGCACTTTTATTTAATTTTTGTGGTCAAAGATTAAACTGCTCAAAACTCAATAGGCTTTAGGGTAAACATTTCGCTTGTGACTCTCGCGTTACACGCTAGATATTTGACAGAATATTGTGATTTTATATTTATTTTCTGAATTGCCTCACAATAAAAAACTACCATCCTTTCTTCAGACATTGTTCCTTATCTCCTGTTGTTCTTAGTTTAAAAAAAATCGAGTAAGAATCTCGAGATAACTTAAAGAACTTAAAGGAAATAATAAGGAACAGAATTGATTTAAAAAAGAGAGAGGAACCCGACCGACTTTAGATGAAAGAATTATAGCATGTATCCTACTGATAGAAATCGCTGAGTTATTTCTGAAGAAATATTCTGGCCCATTGAAGGTATCATCAGAGTCTATTTGATACATTTTAGACTCTGAGATAGTCTGAGGAATTTGGGTCCTTTTAAGATTGATGCGACGGTAATATATCGTTTCTACTGTATTCGTGACGTACGCGGCAGGCAGTTATTTACAGTAGTTGGCCGTCGCTAACCCATCCCCCTTTTAAATTTTTCATCAAATTATTGATAACAGTTTTTTTTAATTGATGAATTTTCTCATTTTAAATATTTCATAATTATAACTTATGTACTAATATACTATTTGAAGGTGAATTCAAAAAAGTTGTCTGTTGCGGCGTATCCTCAGATTTAAAAAAAAGTTAGATATATGAAATAATGAAAACCCGTAGAGTCCTAATTATTATGTTTTAGGATAGTGACTTTGAAATTAAAAAAATCTAATTTTAAATTTTATTACGCAAGCTTAAGAAGGAACACTTGAGTTTCGGCTACTCTAATGAGGTAGCCTTTCCGCTCGTTATTTATGATCGCCTTCTTATTTCAATTTCAGCACCTCGGCTTGTTATTTATGATTTTATTCTTACTTTCATTTCGAAAAGAATATATTGAAGCGTTCAGACCATTTGCATCCTGAAGGTAACGACGCGCGAGCCGCTCCCTAGTGGCAGCACCAGCCGGTCACCGGCACAACCGATGACCATAGTGCACGAGCAACATTGCAAGTAACTTCAAGTTTCAGCAGCGAGTGGCAGAACTGGACGGGCCACCGCAGCAGACACCACGTGGCTTTGCGACCAATCGCTGGCTAGAGAGGAGAGGCTGATACAAGGTAGCGCTGTATAGGTTTTTAATTATTATAGATAGCAGCATCCAATATTGCGGCTTGAATTCGACAATTTTTTGCTTTCTTTCATATTTTTGATTAAACAATTTTTTTATTCTCAATGTTTACCAAAATCAATAAATGGGTTTTTTTTGTCACTGATTACCAATCCGTTACCAGATTTCACAAGTTCAAGATGGCGGATCTAATCTGGCTTTGTCGCATTCCTAAAACTCAAAATTACCATCGCAAGCTCGGTTTTGACACTTTGAATGACGAGACAGACTATTATGTACTACTTACATAAAAGTTTTGCGGAGTAAGTTTTTTACAAACAAAATTGTAACTAAACGGATAAACTGTTTTTTTTAATTTTCGAAGTAACTATGTGCTAATCTAAACACAGATACAAATAATTTTTAGATTATAAATATTATTAATATGATGTAAAAAATAAAAATATATGTATCGCCTATGACTTCCAAAAGTAGAATTACTTAGGATAAAGACAGAAGTAGGCTACCGCTTTTAACCCCGCCCAGTCTACTTTCCCGCTCTCCCTGCTCCATACTCTCGTGTTGGTAGGGCATATCTATACTCCCCATGTAGTACATAGTAGATGGGTTCTGGGAAGAGCGGTTGTATGTAAGAAATAAATTGTAATTATTAAGATAGCGCAAAATATTCTTACATAAGGTTAACAAGTAATTGTTGAGGTTATTTAGGCTTATCGGGTGATAGTTGTGAATAACGGTATCTAATAACATTCGTAAATGGGATGTGACCTCGTCGCTAGGGTTCTTCTGGCTTGGTAGCTAATATGTGACGCTATGTGATAAACATTTAAGGAGGTACACGTAACTAGTTACTATATAGATAGTAGCTCATTCCTATAGCTAACAATACAAAGTAAATGTTTACAAATAGCTAACGTCAACGAGATTCGCCAGATGAGCGTTACACCTAACATAAGTTGTAAAGCTACTTTGGCTTGGTAACGTATTTTTTCCAAACGAAGGTTTCAGTTATTATATAATACAAGAGCTTGAAAGTGGGGATTCCGGCAGTCGAATTAACATTTTATAATCGTGTTTAGAAATTCTCCAGGGCTTACATTGCACAAAGGATTGCGTAGGAGACCTCAGGTACTCCCTTTTTATTTTACACTAATATTAATAATACCTGGCATTATCACATTAAATACTGACGTGGATTTGAATTTTCCTAGAGTGCCCTAAATCAATTTATCTCCTAGAATTCTTATAGTTTTTCCTAACACCTGACCTAGTGGGTCAAGTATCTCTTGAGGGTATTATTTACGAGGCTTGATGTGTCTACTAACTAACTTAACCTCGGGTTCGCCGAAAAAGGTTGCCCGAGTTGGCTGTTATAACATCTTCCTTAACGTTCAGGAAGGTGGTTTGCTTAGATCTCTCATGTACCTGTGCTTTCGTTACCGAAAATCCTTTAGATGGTTGTTTCCCAATGTCATTTGCATGTGTACTTGGCTAAGAGCCTGTTCGCATTCCTGCTCTGTCCCTACTCCCCCGATGTCCGCATCGCTTGTTTTTTCGGTATTCCGTAGGTTGGCAGTGTTAAATGGGCGGGTTTGACTAAATCGACGTTCACAGTTTTTCGAGATCCGTTCACGTTGATCACAAACGTTTTATTGTCCGCATGCCGCGATATGACCTTGTGAGGGCCTGTATATGGCCTGTGGAGCGGGGGCTTCAGGGCTTTTATTCTCAGGAAAACATGCGAACGCGACGCTAAGTCCTTAAAGACGAAAAGTTTGATAGCGTTTTTGTGATCGACCGTGATCGGTTTTACTTTACTAATGTAATCCTGTAGTTCTTGGAGCAAGTAATGCTGATAAGGTTCAGAGTTATTGAATGTGTAAAAGGCGCGCGAAATTCTAAGAGGTACCGAAAATGAAGTCGGCAGGGCTAACGTCGACGTCCAAACGTACACGTGTACGGAGTCTGAGGAGCACCGTGGGGAGGACGCGTAGCCAATCCGGATCCCCGGCTTGGCACATTAGTGCTGCCTCGAGGAATCTGTGCCATCTTTCGACCATGCCGTTTGCCGCGGGTTGGTAGGTTGTGGTGCGAATTCTTTTGCATTTGATCAGCTGAAGCAAGGCGCCGAACAAATGAGATTCGAACTGCACCTCCTGGTCTGTGGTCTAATAAACAGGCGCGCCATGATGCGATATCCAGTTCTCATAGAATGCTAACGTTTCCTCGAGGGGAATAGCTTCCAGCCACCGGGAATACCGGTCTATCATCGTCAGCAAGTATTTGTATCCATGCTGCTCCGGTAATATTCCTACTATGTCTATATGTACATGATCAAAACGGCCATTCGGGACAACGAAGTGAGCATGGAGGTGCTTGTTATATCGCAATATTTTGGCCTGTTGTCACCTGATACATTGTTTGCACCATTTTACGATGTCCCTACACATGTCCTACACTGTTGCCGGATTAACCTGTCCGTTAATCTTTTTTAGTTTAAGGGGGTGATTTGGATGTAATAAGAGTCCCTTAAGCTGCTCGTTAGTCGCTTGCTCTTGCGAAATTTATGTCGCGTCAAAAAGGGTTGGGAGTCTGAACGCACCTATCCTCGTGACTACTTGCTGTACATCAGCTTGTTAGGTTAGGTTGTGGTTACTCCAGTCGAAAATTGTCGGAGTGTGAAACGCGTCAATTCGCTATAAGGTATTTGCGACCACGTTGTCTTTGCCGGGCATGTGAAGGATTAGCGCATTATATTGCGCGATGAATGAGAGTTGTCGCTTACGGACTTTGGGTGATTTCTCGCAATCCTGGACCAGGGTATACTACAACGAATTGTGGTCTGTAAGAATTAGAATACCTTTCAGGTAGTAGTGAAAGTATTTGACCGCTTAGTATATTGCCGTTAGTTCACGATCGTAGGTTCAGTAGTTTCTCTGAGCGGGATCAAATATTCAGGAATAAAAGACTAGGGTTCGCCAGCGTCCGTTTGAAAATTGCTCAAGGGCCGCTCCCATCGCGGTATCCGAAACATCTGAGACCAGACGGATTTCCGCGTTTTCTTCCGGGAAAGACATATACATAACGTCTGCTAGTTCTATTTGACATTTGTCAAATGCCTCTTCTGCTGCTTGGGTCCATATGATCGGGGTTTTCTCTTTTTTCTTTGCGTTTTTTATGTATGCGTGTAGAGGGCTCTGGGTACCGGCTGCATGTGGTAAATAATTTTGGTAAAAGTTTACTGTGCCTAAAAATCTACGCAACTTGTCGACTTTGGTAGGTTTTGGGAATTCTTAAATAACACTGTTTTTGTCAGGCGTTGGTTTTAAGCCCTGTTCGTTGACGAGGTGTCCCAGGAACATGAGTTCCGTTACACCTATTTGGCACTTCTCGATGTTGAGTCTCAGGTGGAATTTTTCGAGTCGGTCTAGAACCGTCTTAAGATGCACCTCATGCTTCTCTGTAGACGTGGCTGCTATGAGGATGTCATCGATACAGACAAAAAAAAAGTCTAAGACGATCAGTTTGAGCCACGTCCTCTGGCGCGATGGGGATTTGGTGGAAAGCCTTCTGCAAATCGAGGGCGGAAAAAAATTTTTTTTCTTTTAATAGTGTTGAAAAATCGTGGAAGTGTGAGACTAAATACTGATCGGGTACTGTGACAGCGTTCAGTCTCCTATAGTCTCCGCAGATTCTTTACTTACCATTTTTCTGTGGATGGGGATGTGGATGGGGCTAGTCTAGCCACTGTTGGAGGCTCTGCAAATGCGCTGCTTGACCATTTATTTGAACTGGTCTTTTGCGGTTTTTAATTTCTAAGCGGCCAACCTGCTCGCTCTCTGGGCCCGGAAGGTCCCGAAATTTTGATGTGATGATACACACCTCGGTGCTCGGTTGTCTGCATATGCTCTATACCTATAATGTGCGGTAAGTCATTGAAGACGTGGGCGTATTTGTGGTTCGGATCCACCAGAAACATAGGAAACTCTTCGACGAGTTGGGAAACCCCTTGTACACAAGCAAGGGTTTTTCCGTCTATGAGCCTACGTAGTCTCAAGTCCGGCAGTAGATGGTAGTGCTTTAAAGCATCGCCTTCCAAAATGCGGTACCGTACGTCCTCCACGATAAAGTTATACGTCACCGTTTTGGGCAAACCGATTTGCAGTTCTCGGCGTGCAATCCCGTACGTGTTGATTTGCGTATTATCGACTGCGTAGAGTCTACGGTTCAGCAGTTGTCCGTCATGTTTTGCGGGTCGCGGAATTAGTGACACCTCTGCGCCCGTGTCAATGAGAAAGAGCTGGCCGTAATTCTTGTCCTTAACGTGGAGACGTACGGAATTTTTGTTCGCTACTGTCCGACTTTGAAACAGTAGGTTTCTCTAGTTTTCCAGTTTTTTTATTAGTTCTTTCACGTTCGTGGTTTTAATTGCGGAATTAGGGAGGCTTTTCATTTTACATAATACGTAGAGTTTAAATGCTCTTTCCCTGAATTGATCATGGTACCAGCAAATTCTTGCATACATAATTTCTTTTTTTTTCGTTTTCAGATCCGATATTCAGTTTCTTTTCGCGCTTTCTACTCCGGGACCTGCCGCGGCATTAGGTCTCTTATCTCTGCTGCTACGGGTGGCTCCGCTTGTTTTAGGGCCTTGAATAGAATGCTGACCTATTTCGTGTTTTCGTTTGTGATTTCATATATTTTATCTGCACGTTCGACCAGTTTCGTTTCGTTCATTTCGTCATCGACTAAAACGCGAATGTCCGGGGGTAGGCGCTCCAGCCACACCGTAAGTATAGTTTTACGCGGGACCGAGCTTTCTGCTAGGTCCGTACTCTTCGCGCAAAAACGTCGACGGTGTCCTGTACCCCATCTTCGATTCTTTAAACAGCTTGTCGAGGTTTCGTTCCGCGGTTTCCGAATATTCGTCCAATAGGGGTTTTTTAATATGTCCGTATTGCTCATCGGCTTGCAGGTCTTTAAAAACGCGGTCTATATCGCGGGTTGTGTCGGTGCATAAGTTGTTCATTAGGTTGAACAGCTGTTCCTGATCCCTTACAATGCCGTAGCAGCAAAAATGTGTTTTAATTAACGAGAACCATGCTTTCGGGTCGTGCTTCCAAAAGGGTAAGCATTTTATCTCGCGTGCATTGGAGTTTGTGAGAACTGTCGGCCTATCGTTGGAATGAGTCGGTAGCGCGTTTGAGTTAGAATCTACAACTTGGTGTGTGTAGGAGCCGGACGTGATTGCCGTACAAAAGAATCGGGACCGAGCATCCTTTTTCTTGTCTACTCTGATAGCTAAACACAAAAATAGTAAATCAAAAAAAGTGGGGTGAAACAGCTATATTGTCGGTGTGCGTAACTCACTACATATTTACGGCGTTGACAAAAGCAACATTAATTCGGTCGTGACAAAATCGTTTGAAAGAAAATATGCAATCCTATTAGAGATGGAATTTCTCACTCGAGTTGTTTGAGTAGGACGAATCGCCGGATTGTTATATGGAACATTTGTTGTACACTATTGATACGAAGCACAATTTAAATTTGATTGTGACCTCTCAAAAACACGATTTAAATGTTAAGAAAACATGACGATGTTTTGCACAAAAAGAAAAATAAAACACTAGGTTCGTGATATCTAACAAATACTGTACGGCATTTTAAAGCCTGGCAGCGCGCTACTTACGCGTCATAGTGCAATGGCGTTGTTCCGGTAGACATTTCACAAAAAACGTTACATAAAAAACGTTCTGGTAGAAATATAACAATTGTTGAAGACGATTCGGTTGCGGTCTGATTTATTCTTTTCCAAGAAAGATCAGCTGGGCCTGCGGGTCTATTTAGAGAGCTTCACGAAATCGTTTTTGTCCAAAAGCTGGGATTAGCGAAGCTGGTAAAATAATTAAAAACTCCAATAAAAGACCCTTCGGAGGCCTCATATTCTCCTTGATTCGTCAAAATTCCATTTTATATGCTGTACTCCATGTTATCTTTGCGTCAGAAGAGTGTCCTATTACTAGTTTCGTTCTTACTTCTAATCTTCCTTCCCCCCTCTTTTTCAGGAAGGATCATAAAACCACTTTATTTAAAACTGATAAAAAGGACTCGGTTTCGTGCACATTGTGGTGCAATATATGCCAAACGAGACTTTGTCCTTCTTTCCTAAACTTTTCTCTCTTACGACTGAACACTCGCTCTTCACGAGCTAAAGATTGGACTGACTAATCGTTTGCTTAGTGAAGAAGCTCTGATATCAATTTGAGGATTTTACTAATCCCTTCATCTGAGATTCTCCCCTTTCTGTCTAGATGGTCAATCCAGGCTTCTTTCAATTAAGTGGGTCCCTTATTGTTTAGTTTCCCGAGCTGAACCGGGTTGAGAAAACAATGATTCCTTGTTTCCTGAAAGCGCTCGACGGATCATTGTTCACGAAATAGTCTCGGGTGATCCGACAGTCCCACCAGTTCGAAAACTAAACCTGAAAATCGCTACACAAGCGCGCACCGTCGAAGGAAATTTGTCAGCTCTCCTGACTTTCCCACAGCTTAGGTGAGTTGAAAAGGAGGGAAAATCACTTGGCTTCTGACCACCCCCTCTAAGTACCCACTCTGGCAGGTCGCGTGGACTTCCGAGCACTAAAAGTTTATTTTACTTAATTATGTTTCCTTATATTTTAAAATAAAATTCATGAACATGTCTTCCACCTTTAATTTTATTGATCCTTCCTTGTAAGGATCCTATAAGGATCTACCTGTCTTGTTAGGTTCACTGACGAACGTAATTCCTAAGCTACTATATTACAAAGATTAATATTTTCGGGGTGGTTGCGCACGCAACGGCACCTGTTTATCATGGCGACTCAAGCAATCCATGCATCCCCTTCGCATCGTAATTCAACTCTTGTCGCTCAGTAGCGGAGCTATTTTATGCTTCGCCCCCTTTTAAAGGATATTTATAAATATAGCATATTAATACAATTTGTTTATAACAGTAACATTTGTCATTAAATGACAGTATAACTTACACAAGTATCACTAGAAATACTAACAAAGTAATTTAAAAAAAAAGTAACTATAAATCTTAAAAATTTCTTAAACTGTGAATTTGCCTATAAAATTTCTTTATAATTATTTGAAAAATGTCATGAAATTACAATATTCTTTTTTCCAGCATCACTTCTAAGTCAAAGAAAACGCTCAAAAATTTCTCAAACTGAGCATTTGCTTGTAAAGTTTGTATATAAAAATAAGAAATATATTCAGTTTGGCTCCACATATTTTTATGTTATTTTAAACTAAATTAAGACAATTGTTAATAACATTCCTAATAACGATTGTTTAATAACAATTAAGAATATTTGTTATAATGAGCTTTAAGGCATCTCTGAAAATTTTATTTACCTGCAATTTGCAAAAAAAATTAATCGGTTAAACATAGCAAGATGTATTTGATTACATCTTGCTATGATTAACCGACCTTATTATAGTAACAATATGAATAACTGTTTTTTATTCGGTTAAACATAGCAAGATGTAATCAAATATATTTCTCAGGACTGATTAATGAAATATCAGTATTTCAGGAGGACAAGTTTGACATATATATTCAACAAGATAAGGATTCAGATAACATATGTAATCACTATCAAAACAGCAGAATATTCTTCAGATACACTTTTTAGAAAATTATTCTATCAACTAATTATACATTTTTTTCTCATTTGCAAAAGATGTGGATCGTTTCTGCTCGAGTCTATACCTTGATGGCCATCCTTAATTCTATTGGTGAATATAATAATATACAATAATATATAATATATCTATGACTTTAGAATTTTGTTCAGGCTTTCCGCGAGTATCAATTTCTCTGACGAAGTTCTTACGTAGCATACTTTCAGATAAAATCAGAAATATTATACTCTTCCATTAACAGTTTTTTTTAATTATAATATATTGAACCCATTAAGAGGATATTAAGATCATTAGAAGCTAGGGACAAAGTTCGAGTTGATACGGAGAATAATGTTGATTAACGTAAAAAAGGAAATTATATATAAATCCTATTTTTAGGCGCAATATCTAATAAGATTATTATTAGACCACTGGAAATTCATACTACCAAAATTCTTTTTAGAACAAAACCTAATATTGATAATCATAATTAATAGGGAAAGGACAAACATATATTGATATTTATAGAATTGCGTGTGCTTTCTGTATGACTTGCTTTAGTCGAAGTAAGCGTCTACTCAGAATAGGATTAAAACAACACAAAGGTAATATTCGTCTAATCGAAAACTAACGTAGAGCTATCAGTCAGCATTTAACACAACAAAATTTGGTGGCTTCTAATGTTATGATTCTGTAAAATAGGATGATACGGAGGGTTTACATGAGTAACCTAACTATTATAAACGTTCTATTTCTAATGTAATTTTAATTAAAAGTAAAGTAATTAGGGACATAAACCTTTTTGCAGATTTTAATCTTTCCTAGGAACATTCTATGATGATAACGGACAGTTTCTTCTGTATTTTGCTTCAATGCTAAAATTTCATTAATTCTAAATTCCCCGAACTATATTATGTAACTTTTAGTTTATACTACGCATTAAAAATTCACAGAATGTGCAAATAATATAAATTTGAGCAGCTAATCACCTAAAATAAATAGCAAATTACAACAATATTTGCCGTGGAAGTTTATAACATTACGATTCTTTTATAATTTTCATGCAAGTCTAAAAAGTTTATTCAAATGTATAATTTCTATTCAAATTTGGATAATTAAAATAGATGCAATGCAATAATATTTCAAACATTTAATTTTTATTATTAAAAATTCAACATAAGATCAACTGCAACTTCCTTATTGAACAATTGAAATGGTCTATTTTAGAGTATGAATTTATTTCTCTCAAATTTTATTTTACTCATAATTTTATATTAACAGTCAAACCTTGGTAATTCAAAACCGTCCTAATTGAAGTGTCAACTCTCGGGTTAGTTCGCCAACCGAACGCTAAAAAATTCAGAAATGTGGCCGCTAACCATGGGACGGATTGTGGATAATTATTAGGAATGTAAAAAGATTTGTTCATGAAAAAATATAAACGGCTGTTTCTTCTTACAGAGTTAAGTTTACAGTTTGAATGTTTGCCTAATGGAGCCCCTCTTTCTCGTGCTCCTCGTGCCGGACCATCTTCTTCTGCTTCTCAGCGACAACATTTACCTGCCAGCCCTCATTATTTGACCGGGTCTTCTTCTCATTCCGAACTTCCTCTTCGTTCAAGGTCCCGGTCTCCTCCAGCCACAAACGAAACTTCACCTACCAGGCTTTATTTTCCTAACGCACTTGGCTATGGAGTTGATCAACTTGAATTCATTAGACTTATTCCCTATAGAAATCCAGAAACGCAATTCGAACTTAAAAGATTCAGTTTTCCTGCCAATGAAAGAATTAAAGTTGTCCAAGAACGGAATAAGTATATACCTATACCAACCCAAGAACAAATTGTACTTTCAGCATTCGATGGGGACGTCTTTGGAATATTGGACGGTACTGATACTTTTGCTGGAATATATATGTACAATAATAATAAAAGATCACGGGTAAAGTTCAACATGAAAAACGGCAAGATTACCCCATTGACCCCGTCTGAAGTCAAAGAAACTCCAGTGGGTCCGCATCGCCAAATATTGAATGAATACAGAGTAGAACATGTAAACCTTAATAATGGGTAAGTTACTTTTAAACAACGAGTTGTCTTTAAATAAACTTGTTTAGGTCATTTTGTAGTTTAAATAACGAGAAATATATTCTGCACCTATGTGTATCAATATTAATGGGTACCACACAATTACTAACGTAACTTTAAGTAACTTTTTTTCCTTATTTCCCTTCTTGGTCACATTTTTAGATAAAGTTTCTATAGTAGCTTTTATGAATAAAAATATTACTTCAGCCGCTTCTTTTAATAACACTAAACAGAGAACCAAGTAATTATAAATATTATTGAAATATTTCAATTTAACTCTGAATATTTGCAACTCTCCTGAAGTTCGCTTCTTCTTTTCTTCTTTCTCTTAATTTTCCCTAAGGGCTTTCAAATGCACCTTGAATTCTTATGAACTTTACAATATTTCTATTCACATCAGTTGATATGAATTCAATAAATTTGTTTTTATTTGTTCTATCTACTTCAATCATTTTTAAATTATCGTCATTTTGTAGCAATTGCATCAAATTCTCTTGAATTTCCTCATAAATTTTCCCAGGTAAAAATATTATGTATAGTATAAATATAATGGACATAATCACAATATTTTATATTAGTTTTATAACATTTTCTGTATAAAACGAAGTTAAAGTTGTCAAAGTTTTTTTCACCATTTATAAGCAATATATCTATCTAAATTTTTTACCTGGGGTTTAAAATACTTTCTGATTTTCTGAAAACTAGTCTTCCTCTTGTTGAGCCACTACTTGGTTCTAGGTCCAGTTCATCCACTGGATGCATGGCTCTACCTACCAGTCTTCCATCTTCTGATGGATCTGTATATGGACTTGACCAGCTTCAGTTTATTCGGCTTATTCCGAACAAGAATCATAACCTGCTATTCGAACTTCATAAATACACATTTCCTGTGGATAAACCAATTCTTTTGCCCCAAGGATCGAATCGATATAGACCTATACCAATCCAAGAACTAATTGTATTAACAACACTTGCTGGAGACGTATTTGCAGTATTGGAAAGTGTTGATAATCTTGCTGGAATATACCAATGCAATGCTCGCACTCGCTGCAAAGTACGGGTAAAAATCAACATGCGAAGCGGAACGATTACAGAATTAAGAAAATATGAAATGGCCGAAGTTCCCGTGGGCCGCCTTCGTCCGATCTTGCTCAACTTTAGAATACATCATGTTTACCACAATCCTCCACATCATCCAATTAATTAGATTAAATGTTATACTGAATACAATGTGATCAGAAGCCATCCTAAAATATTAGGACTAACTTGTTACTACAAATTATAATAAAAACTGAATGAATTATAGTCCCCAAGAAGTAGTTTTTGAGGCAAATTATTATGGTCTTATAACTACTTACAGACAATGAAAATGAATTTTTGATAATAATTTCCTATAACAGTGATTCATTGCGCAAATATGAGACAATTAAAGAATCCTGTATCTAGTACGCGGTAAATATTTTATCGAGCGCGAGAACCAAAAGTCTGTTTCGTGAATATTATTTTTATTATTTTACGGAGATTTTTAGTGGTTAAACAATCCAGAACAAAGCGGAGTTTTACATTCTCATTCTAATGAGAAGGTATTGGTTTTATGTAAAATTTCACTTTGTTGATTTTTATGAAATCTCCACGTTTTAAAACTCCTGAGTGAAAAAAATGATTTTTACGAAGGTGTCTGTCTGTCTGTTTCTGTAGTCAACAGTCTGTATTCTATAGACACGATGATTTTCGATAGATTTATCAGATTAAATTCTGCTTCGACATACATTTTTAGGGCCTAAGAAGAAAAAACGAGTTCGTAAACCAGCTATTTTTGATGAAAATTCAAAAAGTGAGCGCATTTTCTTAATATTCAAGAATAGTTTTTTTAACATTCAAAAAATTTATGTACGGCTATTTATACAACTCGGGAACTCGAAGAGTTTGCCCGCATGAGTTTTTTTGATTAAATAAAAATTATCTGTGTTATAGCATTTTCAAAATCCAAAAAAATAAATCAAAATGAACATCTGAAGTCAAACAACGATTGATGATTTTTTTGAAGCCCTACAAGATTATCATATGTAGACCAAAGTCTTTTTTACGAAAAATAGCAAAAACTCATTCAAATTTGTCATGAATTATTTACTAAAATGTTTAGCCTAAATTACATCTACATTTAATATAAACAAATTAAATTGATGAAAAAAGGACGCACGTTGCAGTAAAATGTTAATAATAATGTTAGATTTTGATAGATTGCGCATTTTTATAATGTAAAATATAAGACACTAAAACAACTTTTGTTACAATACTAGTGCATACCATGAATAGTAATTATGTAAATTTTTTGAAATTATACACATTTTTTAGGATATCTAAGAATAAAATGTCTTGCAAAATAACAAACAAATATTAAAGTAATCATTAAAAAGGAGATTTATACTCTATGTTGCAATATCTGAGTAAACAGCTCCAGACCGAGGTACAAAAATAAATATAATATACGTTTGATACAATAAAGTTCAACTTAACATAGAAAAGTTCAAATTTTCGATGAAATCAATTTAGAAGCATGAGATACGTGATGAGAATGTGTTCGTTAAAGCCCAAGGAGCTTTAACAAAAGAGAATTCACAATCATCAAATCACAGAAGTCATTTTGAACTTTGATTTTAAAAGGCTTTCGCACAATTGTTGGGTAAATAGAAAGACCGACCGCGTAGAGCAAGGTGAATGTATAATCGAGCGCGAAGCGCGTGATACATATATTATGGAGACGGGATTCTAAAGTTTCTTTTTAAAAAATTTTAAGAGAAGTTTAGTGATTTTAAAAAATGTAAAGCGAGATATTAAACATTATTTGAAACAGATTTTAATAAATTTTAAGAGATTTAAATGAATTTTAAAAAATCTAAGATTTTAAAGATTTGCAAGACATTTTAAGGAGTCTACAAAATTTAAAGGATTTTAAATTCTCACAGCTATTAAATTTTATTTTTAAAATATCGGAAGACTTTAAGGTTTATCAAGAAGTCTTACAAGACTTTAATGACTTTAAAGAAGGTCAAGAAATTAATTAAAAAGTTAGTTGGAAATATACCAAGGTATTTGAAAAAATTCAATGATTTTCAAGATTTTCAATATTATTAAAGGTATTGAAGAAAATTTTAAAAATTTTAATTCATCAGAATCATTTTTAGTCTACTGCCTTTTCTTCATGGATTTTCCGAATCGCCGACTTCGTAAATTGCCAACCATATTCAAGGATATGACTTTTCTATCTGAAAAGCAAACCCATATCACGATTTTTCACTTACTCTATGCTACAAAAATTAATTTTAGTAAAAATAATTTTTGCGCTAGCTTAACGCTAAGCTGGCCGAATATTGCTGTAAAACGTACTAAAAATGATTTTAGAGCAAACTCACTTTATAGAATAATTTAGGGCTCATATAGGGCTCTGGGAATATGATAATCAAAAATTAAAAAAAAAGTTTAAAGAATTTTGGTTTAAACAATCGTACTGAAAATGAATCGAACAAATTTATTTTCTTACCCCGTGTTAAGACTAATTTAGGGCTCCCTGAATATAATATATGTACTTTTAAAAACATTGTTTAAACAATTATTGTTAAAACAAATTTGCAAATTTTTTTTTTTATTTTCCTTCCATAATTTCAGGATCATTTAGGGCTTCTGAAATATCTTCCACCGAAAGTCGTGCGATTTTTCCTTAACCCCCTTTTTCTCGTTATGCATGGTGTTGCGCCACCTTAACGTTGCAAAAAATACGTGAAGAAAATTACAAAATCCATTCTTTTCTCTTTCATAATTTAGGGGTCTTTCAGGACTAATTTGGGCCCGTAGTCCCGAATTTAGGGCTCTATTATTATTTGTTAAAAATAGTGTTTGCGCTAGCTTGAAGTTAAGCTGGCCGAACATTGCTGTACAACGTACTAAAAATGATTTTAGAGCAAACTCACCTTATAGAATAATTTAGGGCTCATTTAGGGCTCTGGGAATATGATAATTAAAAATTCTAAAAAAATGTTTAAACAATTTTTGTTTAAACAATTTTTTTTAAAGTTCATATATCATATTCGGGGAGCCCTAATTGAGTCTTAACACAGGGTAAGAAAATAAACTTGTTTAGTTAATTTTTATTACGATTGTTCAAACAAAAATTGTTTAAACATTTTTTTTTTAATTTCTGACTATCATATTCCCAGAGCCCGAAATGAGCATTAAATTATTCTATCAGGTGAGTTTGCTCTTAAATCATTTTTATTATGTTTTACAGCAATGTTCGGCAAGCTTAACGTTAAGTTAGCGCAAACACTATTTTTTACAAAAACTAATGGAGCCCTAAATTCGAGACTACGGGCCGAAATTAGTCCTGAATGAGCCCTAAATTGTGAAGTGGCATTCATCTCGCCGGAAATTATAGAAGAAAAATAAAAACATAATTTTTTTTTGCCAATTAGTTTAAACAATAATTGTTTAAATAATTTTTTTTAAAGTTCATATATCATATTCCCAGAGCCCTAAATGGGCCGTAAATTATTCTATAAGGTGAGTTTTCTCTAAAATCATTTTTAGTACGTTTTACAGCAATGTTCGGCCAGCTTAACGTTAAGCTAGCGCAAACATTTTTTTTACAAAAAAGAATGGAACCCTACAGTTTGGACTGCGGGCCCAAAATAGCCCTAAATGAGCCCTAAATTATGAAAAAGGTTTCGTCCCGATACCTCAATAGTGTTGTGCTAGCTTAACATACCTACAGCACGCACACTTATTCTGGTTCTCCCACTACTCGCGCTATTTGGCTCATGATTTGTACCCATGATTTACGCATGCACGCACCTAATATCATGCAAATAGGGGGAAAATCGGATAAGTCTGCAATGTTATATTGTTGTAAATTACCATGTAGCTTAATGAAATTTGCGAATCTACTATTTTACCTATCCATTTTATTGTACTACTGAACTGCTTAGTCGGTGATTCCTTAAACAAGTTATCCTAAAGCTTTCTCAATTTCCTCCGTTAAGTTGAACAAACTTGATCATACCTGATTTACCAGGCAGTTTAAATATTTCTTTTGGTATTTTAGAGTGACTTTAACAAGTCTATCCTGTATCCTACTGCTAGCAAAGCTAAAATTTATATTCTCGTGGAATTTCAAGATCCTGCTTGATAATACACCATGTTCTCTAAACCGAACTATAAAATCTGTCTGGATTGTATTGTTTCTCAATATTTTCCTAATTTCAAAAAACTTTATAATGGACTCTACACTAGTCACTGTTTACTGCTAGATAGAGCAAAACATTCCATCATATACGTATATATTGTACGAAAGTGATTAAAATTAAATTTTACTGATCTATTTTCTTGGAATCACATCAATTCGGTGAAAGAAATCTGACACCATGATGTTTGGCGTGAGAAAAACGATCACCCCTACTTTAGGAATCGAAGGTAGGGTACTAGCAAGACGTCACTGTTTATTATCTATCTCATCTGTTTCAATCCCCCACCAGATACTAACTACGTATTAGATTAAAAATTGTTATTAATCATTCACAGTAAAGCACATGGAACTAGTTTATTATTACAGATTATTGTCTAAAAAAAAAGGTCAATTATCCTATTTCTAAACCCTTTTCCAGCTTTTATTTTTTTCGTTTTTATTTTAATTATATACATTGAACACCTTATGTTTGACAAATGTCCATATATCTTATACTCGCAGTCTACAACTATTTTCACCACAGCCAAGTTTCAGTGACTATCGTGAGGATCAACTAAAACACCTTTCGTGCTATTTTTAGCATAATAGAGCCTTTTGGCGCACATAATCGATCTCTTCCTAGAAAAGGCACTGGAAAATGCATTTTTTACTTAATATTGCCAAAAACAATAAAAATAATTTTTTTTTCACTTATTCGAATAGCTGGATCGTCTCGAGCGACCCTTAATACATACGAAAAAATTGATCATCAATATATAGGACCTCAAACTTGCTGTAAAATTTTTTCTTAATCCAGCATAAATGGGTTAAACTAATTTTAAAATAACCTGGGAAAAACTTTAAATTTAGGACTGAAGATTCTCATTATACCAAAATTTCAGATTGCTTTATAAGATTAGTAGGTAAAGGTAATAACTTTTCATTGTTTAAATATATTTTGAAACAACTGAATTAGAATTAGAGCAATGGTAATTGAGAATTGGGTGGCCTGCCCAGCGTTGGAGTGTGTTTCTCAAAATTACATTTTTTGAATTGGCTGCATTCGTAGCTCTTTGACTTTTTAACGGATGACTTTAACGACGGCTTAAATAAAAGATAATTAAATACCTGTGCGGATGAACCTCAAGGTAGAAAAAATTATCAGTCATTGAAAAAGTTATTTTAAAATTAGGCAGTTTTTTTCGTCAATTTTTGTTTTTTGTCTGCCAGTTTGTAAAAAAAAATTTTATTCTGACCATCCGCTTGCGATTATTATGGACATAAAATTTACTCCTTTATATCTTTCTTTACTAGTACCTAAACTTGCATAATAAAAAATAAAGTTTATCTCTGAAAAAAACGCGTTAAAAAAAAACCTCGACTGGACCTCACTGCTGTGTACGCATCAATTACGAGTTCTTTTGTAAGTATAAGCAAAGTGTTTGTTTTGTCATACTAAAAGTTTGATGGTATTAATTTTCGCATTGCTTGTTAATAATTATTAATTTTTTATGTGGTTCATACAAGTGGATGAGTGAGAGGGGAAAGATGGTCGTAGGGGCTATAGCGCAGGCTTTTGACCCACTCTGTCGGCTTGCGGGTTCCATTCCTGCCTTGCACTCTGGAAGAGCCTCGGTGGCCCATGCGGTGAACACTAGCCTAGCAAGGGAGTTGTTCATCTCCTGAGAGTCGTGGGACCGGTACCTCTAGAGAAAAAGGTTCTCTAAGTACTTTCGGCTGTTGCCCTTGGTGGTTCGGAATCCACCTTAAACTGTAGGTCCCTCTCCCACCACGAAGTAAGTGTGTGGGAGGTGTGTTAAGGAATAGGAAGAAGGTGCAAAAAAAATGTAAACCCTTAGGGGACACATTATAAGCCTCTAACAACAAGTGGATGAGTAAGCTAATGAAGCTTTAAAAGCTAGTAGGAACTAGAAATTAAACGACAAATGTTGGGAATGGTATTTAAAACAGAGTTTTTCTAATTATGACTTGTTACTAGAACATCATTTAGTCGGACGATGGTCGTGGGGGCTAAAGCGCAGGCTTTGGACTCACTCTGTCAGGTTGCGGGTTCGATTGCCGCCTCGCACTCTGGAAGAGCCTCGGTGGCCCATGCGGTCAACACTATCCTAGGAAGGGAGTTGTTCATCTGCGAAGAGTCGTGGGACCGGTACATCTAGAGAAAAAGGTTCTCTTTAGGTACTTAAGGCTGTTGCTCTTGGTGGTTCGGAACCCCCCTTAAACTGCAGATTTCCCTCCCACCACCGAGTAAGTATGTGGGAGGTGTGTAAAGGATAGGGAAGAAAGTGCAGGAAAAATGTAAACCCTTAGGGGACACATTAGAAGCTTCCATCCAAATAGAATACTAGAACATCATTTATTATTTATTACAAAAGTCTAATGCATTAAAAAAGTATAATACGGAGTTTTGTGCCCCATAAGTACCTACTGCATCTCCCCAAGTTTCGTCCATCTACTGAGGAGCCTTACTAACCATATTCCTCTATTGCGCTGTTCTGAGAATTGCAATACTCTACTGCAGAGCATCATTAAACAAGCGGTAAACGCCACAGCTTGATGTTTCGTAGATATTTAGTGCGCTTTAGATATTTTAGGTCGTTAATACGCAGCCTTACGTCCTAAACACTAGAAACCCCTACTGCGCATCCTGACCTACCGTAAATATCTACCGCGCAGCCCTTAGCCTGTAAGACGAAATATCGTTTGTCTCTACTGCGCAGATTTATGTTCCTCGACCGTGTACGAGTATGGTGCACCTTTATGCTTAAAAGATCTCTACTATAAATAAATAGTATTTTAAAATACTCAAATGTATTTTGCAACTGTATTTGAACTACAGCAGCTGACTAGTATTTTCCCTGTGATGTATTTCAACACATCGTACTGAAATACACATATTTCAACACATCCTACTGAAATACATGCAGCTCTGGATCTCTCTAACAGCAAAATTTTCACCGATTTTCGTGGTATTAATGACCCACAATGTTGAAGACCAGTTGCAAAAAACGTTCAAGTAAACGGCAATAAAATTTTGCACACTCAAAACACGAGTGATTCTGCTTGAAATATGTTTTCCTTGATTCTGTCACCCATTTGTATCTTTACGAATTCTCAGACCAGTTTATATTATTGCTTATAATTATTCATTATGTAACCTTTTTTCTCCAGGTATCACTCACCGAAACAAAAATTTTGCAAAATGACATTTCACCTCCGTATTTTTAACCAAATTTCTTTTGACAGGTGACATTTCATGGACTCGATTGTACTTTATGATCGCTGTACATCTTTGTTTGTTTTTGACGCGCGTCTAGATGGCAGCACAGGCTTTTAAATGTTTTATGCACTGCTTCAAAAGTGATTTTTCGGGCATATGTATATGCAAAAAATTTTACCCGACCCCAGAGACGATTCGGCAAAAGTCTTGTGCGCCCTGATGACGCGGAGTGACCCAAGGACGACCGCCTTCTCCATTTTTCCCAGAAGTGTTTTAGCATATTGTTAACACGCAGGGATGCCTTGCAGGCTATTAACCAGAGAAAGCTTGGCACCTCCGAGAGTGCCGATGAGAACGACGATTAATATAACAGAATATTCCAGGACGTAAGAGTCATGCTTTTGTTTATGTGCATAACCTTTCGTGGCCCGATATCAACGGATCTTTTCTTCAATGGCTGGTTCTTCGTCCATGGAACAACTCCAAATAAATAGATTACTACCGGAATGGCAAGCATGTTCGTTGCAGATAGTTTATTCCTCTCCGACAGTTCGGAAGACCAAATCTGCCGAATGAGCCGTTTATATCTGCTTTGCAGAAATATCCTTTATAGAGGTCATATGCTGAATGCGGTTCTGTGGAAGGCCCAGGTACGTTTAAGTCTCTCTAGCGCACATATGTTGTATAGCGCTTCTATCGACCAGCTTAGGGTGTTCAAAAACGCTATTTAGTTTTCCTTGCTTTAAGTAAACTTTGGCACATTTGTCTAACCAAATTCCATTCCCATTTCCTAAATGTATTGTTCAACAATCCCTAGTGCTATATGTAGTTGCTCTTTATTTTTAGCATAAATCTTAAGAACATCCATGTAAAATACGTGGGTGACCTTGTGCTTTCGATTTGCAGGTTTACCGCAAAGGTACTTCTAGGAATGGTGAAAACTAGAGATAATGGCAATAATGACAATAATGAACCTGCTTTCGAATCGAAAGCAGGTTCGCTCAGCATCCTGCAACGCCTTTCTTTGAGCCGCGTTGTTCATACATTTCTTGCCACACAGGTCCGATTGCCCAAACAATCCTATCATTTAGGAAAGCTGTGAATATCTTATTCAGTGTGATCAGAAAAGCAATTGGCCTGTAATTATTTGGGTTGGCTAAGTTGCCCATTTTCGGCAAAAGTACTGCACACCCTTCCACAAACCACTTTGGGATTGGCTCTTCTGACTTCAAATATAAGGTGAAAATACGGGCTAGATGGTGGTGGATTGAAGGAAGCTTCTTCCACCAGATGGGCTTGATACCATCTGGTCCTGGAGCAGAATAGTTTTTCATAACTCTCAATACTTTTTTCACCTTTTCGGTAGTAATGGTTAGGTATTCTTTCTCAAGTGTTGTTATGAGCTTGGGCGGGTGGCCGACAGAAAATGTAGGGTCTTGGAAGAGTCAAGATGGATCAGAGAGAAACCGCTGGTTTTCGCTAAACCACCTCTCTCTCCGCTCTAGACTTCTCTTAGCGTCAGAAATATCCGTATTCTCTCAACAATATGCTGCCTGATTTTCAGAAACTTTGACTGGCTATATGTGTGATATCGGATCCGGAGTTATAGTCAATTACACACGAAATTCGGGACGCGCATCTGTCTTGCCCTGCCTATCTTTAAGGCAAGTTGATGCATTCGTCTTAAGTTTTTATGCTCAACTGATGGTTTTCTTTTATGGTTCGCAGCGGTTAAACCTCTCGCTGAATTATACACACAACACTTGATAGTCCAGAGGTCAGATTCTTTTCTAAAAATAGTTCACGAAGCTCTTCATCCATTTCAGCCTGATCTTTAGGCTTGGGAGAAACTTTTAGCTGCTCCTTTCAGGTCTCTTTCTCTTCTGCCGGCTTGTGTTGGCTCTGGTAGAGTAGGCGCTCAGCTTACATATTCCCTTTTTTGAAGTACTTCGGCATGATTTCGCCTACGCTGGCGCAAAAAGTGCGACAACTCTGGCTGTTTCTCGCACCACAGAGCATGCAGTCGTCCTATGTAATTCTCTCGTTCAGGGGTTACACTCGCATTGTAGCAGTTTAACAAGTCTTAATTTTGTCGCTACTTCCATCTAAAATCCACAAGATTCCGCCGATCTATCGGAGCTAAGTGACATAATTAATTATTGCAACAAATTTAGCACAATCGCTTATATTTCAACTATCTCCAAATTACAAATTAGGTAAATATATAACTTTTGTTTCTCTCTTCATCTAAGATGATTTCTTTTTCACACGTTCTTCATTTTAAAAGTTTAGTTTAATTATTTTACTCTAAATACATCTATGTCAAATATTATAATTTTATTTTATTTCCTTTGTTTCTTTTTAAAGTTTTTAAATAATTTTAGGCATTAAGGAAATAGTATTCAGAAATGTTCAGTGCGAAATTTGTCGAGAACTTTTTTTCCAGAAAATAAGCTTATACGCATTTATTTGAACCTTATCACTTAAGCGATATGAATAATTAAATAAAGGCGATAAGAATCAAATAGTAGAATACTAACGTGTATTTGTAATATTTAGTCTAACAAAACACAAGAATATTTATCAGGTACATAGGTAACCATATTCTTTATTAGCCTACACGTCAAATCAGTTTGCCTTTTAATTGTACAAAATGCGGGCCGTTTATAATCTTGTATTTAGCTTGATGATCATCCTTGATTCTGTTGGTGAATATTACACTATGACATATATCTCATTTTTAAAACACATTTCAGTTCTGCACATAGAATAATTTCTTCTTCTTTATCTGCACCTTATCCTATATAATTTCACCAAGCGAATTTCTGAAATTAAAATCTATTTGCACATTTACTTTTCTATCCAAAGTTTCTAATATAAACTCTATCAAATAGTACTTTTTTTTAAAACTTTATACAATCTTATCTTTACCGAATTTATATCAAATTCAATCATAAAAATTTCTTAAGCTACTATTAGATTATATCTGCTGAGGAGATTATTTATTTTGTAATAACTAACATAACAGATTTGCTGATAAACATATTTTTTGTACACTTACACAAGCACTCACAACATGACCACAACCGAATAAATTTTCTGCTATTCCTGTGAATTGCGTGAGTTCTATTTTCACTAAGACATCACTTTTGAGCAAATTGGGTTATTTAATAATTTGTATCGCTTTTAATATTATGCATTACTTTAAATTTATACCTATACAACATTATGTAGCTTTAAGCAGATTTTATTATATATTACACATGCAGAGAATTTGAAAATATTTTAATTCTGACCATCTTATTCAATGTAATTCATTAGCAAGTCACACAAAAAGCGCGGTGTAAATAATATTTTTATACTTTTACGAGTGACCTTACTTTTGCGTAAATCTAATTCTTAATTTCAATACAGAAGTGAATAATTATCATCTGAGTGAGTATAACTGTTTTATATTTGAGAAAAATTTAAGAATCTAGTCATAAATTTTATATTCCCACTGGCCGAAAATGACTGATGCAGAGAAAATAGAAGTCGTTCCTAGTTATAAGTGATATGAATTTCGTGCATGTCGCGAAAAAGAGATCATTTTCTTCATAATTGCCATAGTTTGAGTAGCAACCGAGATCTATACATATATATTTTATGGTTTAAAAACTTATACGCAATACAAATGTCTTCCATCCTAATTCAAGCACCAAATGTCTGGTTAGTTCACCGATCGAACGCTAAGAAAATCAGAAAATTGTCAGTGAAGCATGGGGCTGGTTGTGGATTATTAGTAGAAATGTAAAAAGATTCGTTCATTAAAAAATATAATCGGCTATTCCTTCTTGCAGAGTTTAGTTTACAGTTTGAATGTTTGCCTAATGGTGCCCCTATTCCTGGTGTTCCTCGTGGCAAACCATCTTCTTCTGGTCCTCTTCGCTTAAGGTCCCGATCTCCTTCAGTCGTGAATAGAACTTCACCTTCCAGCCTTCCTTTTTCTAACATACTTGGCTTTGGACTTGATCAACTTGAATTTATTCGGCTTATTCCCTATAGAAATCGGCAACAGCAATTTGAACTTCGAAGGTACACCTTTCCTACCAATAAACAAATTGAATTGCTCGTAGGACTGAATCAGTATGCGCCTATACCACCTCAAGAGCAAATTGTACTTTCAACATTCGATGGGGACGTCTTTGCAATATTGGGCGGCACTGATACTCTTGCTGGAATGTATAAATACGATACTAACTTGCAAGCAAAGGTGCGGGCTAAAATGAACATGAAAAGTCGCCAGGTTACACCATTGACTGCAGATGAAATTAAGGAAACTCCAGTAGGCCGGACTCGCAAAATTATGAATGGCTATAGAGTAGAATATGTAAACCACAATTATGGGTGAGTCACTTTAAGAAAAGAAGTTCTGGTTCAATTAAATTTATTAGTTCATTTTTTACTTTAAATAACGAGAAATATATTCTACACGTTTGTATATCAATACCCATGCGTACTACACAACCAATATTATATAAGTAATATATAACTATAGTAGCTTTTTTAAATAATAATATTACCTTAGTCAGTTCTTTTAATAATGTAAAACAAAGAAACAATCATTTCTAAATATTATTGAGTTATTTTCAATTTAACTTTGAATCTTTGCAACTCTATAGAAATTCCATTGATTTAATGAATCTTTTACCGATTTTTAACTTTTTTTAATATTCTCTGAGGGCTGCCAAATTCATCTTAAATTCTTATAGATTTTATGAGATTTTTATGCACTAACTCTATTTACTTCAGTTCATCTCAGTTTAACGGACTGGTATTTCTTTATTCCAATGTACAAGTTTTGAACAGAAAAAATTATTCTTGTGCTGAAAATACGTATTCGCTCATAAGCTTTGCGAAATAGTATAACATCCCTCATTTTGTTGTTTTTAATAACAATATAGTGCATTTTTATAAACAATTTTATTTATTTTTAACTTGGAACTTTTTCTCTCTCTTTTTTTGCCTTGAAATTTTGTTTCCAGTTTCTTAAATATGCAGACACAAGAATTATTTTTCTATTCAAAACTTCTTCTACAGTGAGTGATTAAAAAACAATAGTTTTTTCCGCATACAGAATGTATATATATATAAATGTCTTACCTAGGCTGCAAAATACATTTTGATTTTCTGTAAGTTAGTAACACATTTTTTTTAATGGAAATCTTTCATGAGTTTCATCAAAGCCTTTTCAAACCAACTACATTAATTCAATTCTACTAAATAAAATTGATTTTAAGATTTGCCTTTAGCTTTTTCTCAAACGATCCAAAATCCCTTGAAACCTGCCTTTCTCGAATTTTAGATAATTAAAAATTGAATCTGCAATAAATTATTTTTTTTTCTGATACAAAACATTATGAAAATTCAGAAACATTGCTGATTATTAAACGGTGCCCCTATCTTGTTATTTAGCAATAGTGCCCTATTCTCTCTTTCTGTTTCTTCTAACAATCAGCATTCTTCTGCAAAATCTCTTGCCCCTGTTGAGCCACCACTTGTTTCCAGGTCCAGTTCTTCTTCTAGGCACATGGCTCTACCCACTAAGCTTCTTTCTTCTGACGGATCTGAATATGGACTTGATCAGCTTCAATTTATTCGGATTACTTCCAAAATTAATCCAAACCTGCTATTCGGACTTCAAAGATATACTTTTCCTGTAGATAAACCAATTTTAGTGTCCCGAGAGTCGAAGCGCTATGGCCCTATACCAATTCAAGAGCTAATTGTATTAACAACGTTTTCTGGCGACGTATTTGCAATTTTGGAAAGTAATAATGATTTTGCTGGAATATATACATACAATGCTCGCACTTACGCTAATCTGCGGGTAAAAATAAACATGCGAAGCGAAATGGTTACCCAATTAACAAAAAACGAAATAGAGGCTGTTCCAGTACGCCGCTTTCGTTCGATCTTATATAGTTTTCGAATACAGCATGTCAACCAAAATCCTCCATGTCATCCAATAAATTAGAATAAATGTTATTCTAAATACAATGTGTTCAGAGGTCATCTTAAAATATTAAGAATAACTTGTACAACAAATAATAATAAAAACTGAACAGTGAATAAAATGGTATAGCTGTCATGATCAAACAACATATTTCCTATAATTAGTTAGGCTGTACGCACCACACCAACGCACAGCTATTCCGTAAATTCAAAAAGCTCGTGGCTCGTATTCTGTGGCTTGTGAGAAATGAATAATTTAGAAAGTAATTCAACGACAACGATGGAACCGATAACAGAAATAAGATATGTTTTCTTTCAGCTGCAACCTTCAGAATTGTATTGAAGATTTCAATGGTGAGTGAGTATTCCTTTATTAGCGTAAAATTTTTTGGAGAAAGACCCGGCACTAGCTTGGAAAAATAGTATAACATACCTTCTGCTGCTTTTTTTCATATCACTATAGGGCATTTTTCTAAGCAATTTTATTTATTTCGAACTTGGAACCGTTTTTTCCGTTTTATTAGCTCCAAGTGTAACTTCTTAATTTTAGATTGCTCACTGCGGTGTGCACGACGGATTATACGGATTCGTAACACTTGGAGCTAAAACTACAATTAACGCTTGGTAAAAAACGGAAAAGAATATTTCAAGTTAAAAATGAATAAAATTGTTTATAAAAATGCACTATACTGTTATAAAAAAAGCAACCGGAGGTATGTTATACTATTTAGCAAAAATTGTTGGTGAATGCATATTTTATAGTACAAGAATAATTTTTTCTTTTCAAAGCTTCTTTGACAGTGAACGATTGAAAAAAAATTATTTTTCCCGATTACCAAATTTTGAAAAGTCATGTCTCTAGCTTTTCGAGTATCACATTCAAATAAAAAAATTATGCTCTTTTTTTTAAATAAAAGTATATCATCAAAAATATAAAATTTTCGCTATAGCCGTTTTCAAAGGAAATCTATTTTTAATTTTTAAAAGACGAAATACCCAGTTTTTCTCGAAAGCGACGAATGACATTAAATATATATATATATAAAATTTTAAATAAATTTCAAAGATAGCCGCCTAGTCTGAACACGCTGTTTTTGTGCTGCTTATTTCGTTGCCTGTTTTTCTGCTCGCTAGTGCTCTATTTTCAGTAATTTCTGACGGAAGTGCGCCTTGGATGTGCCTGATTGTGTCCATTAACTTATTTTCCGTCTGACTTTGCGTGCTTTTTTGTGGTGCCTTTTCAGAATACCGAGCTTCATAACGCGTGTGTTTGTTAGTGCTGTGTAGAAATGCCGCCAAAACTGTTAAGCGTCGAGAAGAACTGTCGCGGTTGTAAAGGTTCTGTGGTCGATGATGTACAGTGTCCAGGATGTCAGATCCTATACCACCCTGCTTGTGCTCAATGAATAAAGGTTCTGGATGACGGGTCTTTTACTAAGTGCTGTGGGCCTAGATCATGCTCTCCCATAACGCTGGAACCGGCCTCAGCTGCTCTTACTGCAAATGACGTTGAACGGATAATAAACAAAGCTTTCGCAACTGTAAAGCCCCAGTTGCATTTAGTCTCAACCTCGGTCAGCTCACTCTCTGAGAAATTTGATAGTCTCTCAACAAAATTCGACCAGTCCATTTTAAGGCTTGATAATGCTGAAAAAAAACTTGATGATCTTAACACTGGGATGGCAGTAGCAGAAGGTACGATTGCAAACCTCCATACCCTGACCCATCTCACCAAATCCTGGATAAAAAAAGCCTTATTCGTAATTGCCTTGCCAAAATAGAGCTAAGAACTGCCAGGAAAAATAATCTTATTTTATTTGGGGTTCTCGAGCAAACCTCTCCTCGACAAAACGTCGGCAACTTGGACAATGAAAATCCTACTTCCATCATCACAAATTTTTTCGCAGGAATTATTCTAACCAGCATGTTCTCTAACATACAAGCTTTTAAACTTGGTGCTTTCCCTCAGGAGACTTCAAATCCCCGTCTCCGTCTTATGAATTTGGTCTGCGAAACGGCGGAAGCAGCGCATGCGCTTCTTCATACCGTCTTGCAGGCGAAGAGGGATCCCTTGACAGCAAATCGCTTAAAACAAATTTGGATCTCGCTCGATCGAACGAAGTCCCAGTTGGAAGAACTTGCAGAAGCAAAGAAGGACTTAGCATTTCGTCGACAAAACGGAGAGGTAGACCTTACCATAATATTTCGTCAGGGAATGCCTGTGGTTTCCAAGGTAAGGAAACAAACAAGCGAGTCGACAACATCATCAAATGTCAACTCGGGTTAGGGTTGTCTGCTGTAAGTAATTTAGACTTTGTTACACTAAACCTTTTGCGTCAGGCTATTCACCTCAACTCTTATAATATTGTTGTCTTTACTGAGACACGGCTTTATGATAAAATCGACACTTCTGAGTTGGGGTTTTTTGTTTATAACGTTTTTCGTTGCGATAGAAATATCTTTACCATTGACAGTAAGCATGGGGGTGGGGTCTTGATTGCCACTGTCTGCAGTTTAAATTGTGTTAATATCCCTACTTTTATAAACACAATTGAGCACGTCTTTATGAAATTCCAAATCGGCATCGCTACTCATATCATTGGCGTCGTTTATATTCCTCCTAATGCAGGTTTAAATAAATA
>JAAAKG020159186.1:0-29630 GCA_010014905.2 Druon quercuslanigerum | reverse complement strand
TTTGAGAAGGTTGAGGGAGAACATCCGGAAGAAAAGAGCGGATCTTTGGCGCACAGGAGATTGGTTCTTCCACCACGACAATGCACCTGCCCACACAGCGCTGTCCGTGAAGAAATTTTTGACCAAAAACGGCATGACACCGATTGTTCACCCCCCCTATTCACCGGACCTTGCCCCCTGTGACTTTTTTTTGTTCCCTAGACTCAAAAGGGACATGAAAGGAAAACGTTTTGGGACTGTAGAAGAGGTGAAACAAAAATCGCTGGAAGGTTTAAAAAAAAATGGAAAAAAATGAATTTCAGAACTGTTTTGAACACTGGAAAAAAAGATTGAACAAGTGTATTACAGTCAATGGGGGTTACTTTGAAGGTGATAAAAATTGTGTGTGAAAAAATTTGTCAATAAAAAAGTTGTAACACAATTCCCGTTACTTTTGGGTCCCCCCTCGTAGGATTTGGGATCTCCTGTATTTTTTACTGTATTCTCCTTCTCATTTCTCTTTGCTTTGTAGAGAGGTTCGGGGATCATATTTGTTCATTTATAACTCTCTGAGTCCTCTGTCAAGGGTATCGTTGATTTTCCTCCAACGTGTCGGTCTTCTGTTTAGAGGATCTGGGACTTGTCCCCTTCTGTGTATTATCCTTCTTTTTTACTCTTTGGATTCTCTGTCTAGAGGATCTGGAATTTTTTGTTTTGTTACTTTTTTAGTCTTCTTTCAAGAGGATCTGGGAATTTTTTCTTCATGTTCCTCGGTCTCTGTAGAGAGGATCTGGGGTACTTTTTCTTTTGTTACTCTCTCGCTCCTCTGTCAAGAGGATCGCGGATTTTCCGCCTACCTCTCGTTCCTGTGTCAAGAGGATCTGGGATCTTAGTTGCGCCCATCCAGCTTAGTACACGCATAAGATCCGGAATCTTTCCTCTCGTTCAAGTCATCATGATGGACAACGTGACCACCATCAGGAAATGTCTTTCGACTTTAGATGGACCAGCCTCTAGTGAATCGGCCAAATAAACACAAACACTGGATAAAATCAACAAGCCCTTGTAGACCATCAGCAAAAACCAGCAGCCTATGTTACCTTGCCCCCAGAAGGAGGAAAAGAAACCGTGGAGATTGCCGGTACCGAGCCAAGGGACTAACAGCCAGCCAACCTTCGATGAAGAACGTGCCCGAAAACCCCCATCAAGCCGTCCCTTTGGAAGACGTTCCCGAGCAGCTCAACCTTTCCTAACATCTTAAGCAGGTCCTACAAGTCCTAGAGGATTACCCTTCGCCTACAGATCGATTCACCTTGATGAACGTAGAGCTTATTCCCCTCGAGAAAGCGTGGTGGGATCTAGGCGATCGAACTGTCATCACCTAAGCTGCTTTATTTTCTCTCAGCCATACCTATGGGCCCTCCTAGGATCACCCTGAAGGAAATCTCCAGCCTTCCAAACACGAGCGCAGAGAATACCAAGAAGCGTTTAAGTGAGCCCGGGATGAGCCTAACTCTCCCCTACGAGAATTCCACCGAGAGAACGAGACCAAAGACTAGCCCTTCCTCACGACTCTCTTCCGGGAAGTCGAGGGCTTACTCATTGCCGCAAAAATCACCTCGCAAGCGGCACCCTCTCGCCCATGTGTACCGACGACATTTCTCACAGGTCATTGCCTCAAAAAGGGCTCCTGAACAGAACACTTTTGCCCAAGGACCTACCGGACGCCCAAAAGGTTTAAGTCCATCATCGTTTGTTTCCAGCTGGCCACCAGATGTCGAAATTCTTTCGAACATTTACGGAAATTATCGCTTACTCGTTTTGCTTTGAAACCCTACTGCTCTATCGTAACTTATAATTAATATAAATAAAGGTTCTTTTTTATATATTTTAAAATCGATGTAAAAAATTACTTATTAAGGTAAACACATCAAAATGTTTTTTTAAACTCTAATAACAATAATTTTAAAAAATACAAAAAACACAATAATCATCTTACTTTAACTGACACAGTTTTAGCTAAATGCTATGGTTTGCCAAAAATACAAAAACAAGATTTTTCTTTTCATCGTATTAGTCCGCTTCTTAATAGCTCCATTAAGTTTTTGGCTAAAATAATTTATGGTAAATTTATATACTGTATTATACCCCCATTTTTACATATAAATAACAGTTTTGAATTCAAATAAAAACTCGAAGAAATAAACACAGACGACTTGATGTCAGTTCTTTATTTACAAATATCCTTTGTAACATTGTTTAAGAAAATTTGGGAAATAAGAGTTTTTATTGACAACCAATATAAAATTCCATTTAACGATATTATAAATTGTAAGGAATTCCTTTTGCAGTTTTAATAACAATATTTATATATTATTTAATGGTACGTCAATAGGCTGACCAATCTCACCTTTGTTTGCGGAAATTGTAATGCATGATCTGGAAGAAACATGTCTAAAAAAGTTCAAAAATATTAATGATTGTCCAGCGTAGTATTGTGACCGTTGTTTTCCCGTCTCTAATCACACCTCGACGCTCTCTTCAATAACACAGCATTGGATTCCCGCCTACGTACGCACGTCCTTTTATACCGCGTTCCTGTTTGATCCAGCTTAAATATTTCATAACTCAAAAACTAAATCATCAACTGATTTTTGTAATAGGAATTTTCAATGTATTTTTTTATAAAAAAGTGTTGAAGCAATTATAAAGACCTTTAATTCTTATAATCAAAATGTACAGTGTACTTTTGAGTTACAATAGAATAAGAGTCTTAATTTCTTAAACATGAAGTGAATTAAGAATAATAATCTTATTATGACTAATCATTTCCAAGAGCCAATGTAATCAAGCAGACTAATTAACTTTCTTTCACATCATCCTATTCAACAGAAAAAAATATTGCGTAAAATCTTGTTGACAGAGCAATATTATTATCTCATAAAAAGTTTTACTTTAAAAATTTACAAATAATTAAAAAGTTACTGATCACTAATACTTATCCGATTTGTTTGATTATTAAAAGCATACAAATCAGCAGGAACAACATGAAATAGCACTCTCTCAACAAGACAATAATCGACAATCAGATTCGTTTCCGTGTATAACAGCTTAATGTTTGTCTTCCTTTGCCTAATAATTTTACAAAACTAGCTCAGATCTTAATTACTTACAATACCTATATCTCAGCAACTAATGAGTGTACAGAAAATTAAAGGACAGTTTCGAAATCTGGATAAAATTGTCTACAAGATTTCTTCGCACAATTTTCCATCTGTTACTGATCAATTAAAAACAAATTGTTTGCGACATTTTTTTTTAAATAATTAAATTTGTTTAAAAGATTGAGTTGATCTTAAAGCGATTGGCCCCTTTAATACCTATATTTTCCTTATTCAAATTTAATTGCAACGCATTTCGAACATGTGCTGTTTTACGAGCGTCGGGTATGCACCAAAATAGAAAAAGACTGCTGTCTAATGACTCCGGTTTTAATAAGAAAAATTGAGGCATTGAAGGGATCAATCACTTCAAAATCAACTCGGTTTTTAAAATTTTTATAAAGAATTATTGACAAAAATTATAAACAAAAATTTTGGAAATTTGTTTTTCTATTTTTTCAAATTGATCAGCAACAGGTAAAGAATCAAGAATTAATTTTCCCATATTTAAGGAGATTGCATGATGTACAGCAACAAAAATCTAGCTCCTTTAAGGCCATGTGACGAGAGGATCATGTGACCAAAGCTGGTCCTCAATTTTTCCTTCCAAAAGTTTGAGAAATGAAAGAGAAGGTCATTAAGTGCATGTCTCTGGTTTTTTTCGATAAAAATTTTGAAAACAAATTTAAGAAAATAGAAATTGGAAGTTATATCGGTACTTTTCTTTCCCGAATTACTTTCACACGGAAAGAAATATCGCGTTAGAAATTTGACACGCTAAATAAAGGCACGAAGGATGTTGTCTCTAGTCCTAAATATATAGAATCGTGAAAAAAGTTTTTTATTGTATACTAATTTGAAGACATACCGACTGTGATGTAAAACCCTGCGAGCAATCTTCAATGTTGTCAAAAGGGCTATTTATGAGGTTTATATTTATGAAAGTGGGGCAGAACAACAAAAATTTGCACTTAAAATGCAAATAAATAAATTTTGTCTGACATACGTATCAGCTGTTTCAGAGAAGCCTTGGCGCAACGAGTACTCAACCTCGAACTTCTACGAGTCTGTATGCAATACATATTGCATGATTACCGACAGAGAAAGATAGAAGTTAAACTTCTGCCGTAAAACCTAAATGCGTTTGTCAATATTTCGTATTTTCATAAATACAACTTTTCCTTCACCTATCTCTGTGCCTTTGCACAATCGGTGCTTTAATATTTATCAATATTTTTCAAAAAAAAAAAAAAATCGCGTTATTTAAACTTTGATTTTTAAATATGCATGAACAAATATTGATCTCAGGACTGCTTTGATTAGCTGTTACACGCGTTATATGGCCTTAATTTTTTCTGAAATGTTGATGAGTCCGTTCAGGAAAACCGCTGAGTGGATCGAACTCGCGATGCACAGGGCTATTGGAGGTACATTAAGCTATAATAATTCTCCTTCAAACATTAATCTTTCCATCAATATTTGCAAAAATGCAGTTCATTTATCAAAACAAGGGAAAAAGTTACTTTTTTTACTTTTTACAACTCAATACCGAGGGATTTGGAAACTGCGCTTTGATTCTCTGTAGACCCATTGATTTCTGAGATATTAGTGGTTGAAACAAAAGAACCGTTGCTCTTAACATTTTTTAGCAAAAATCTGAAAACTATAACTCTGGAGCTTCAAAATGCATTTCTGACGAGCTCGATACGACCATTTTTGACCTAAATACAGCCCGTCAAAATTTACCGAAAAATATGGCATTTTTTGCACACTTAATTTTTGCGAGAAGTGTAATAAAATATGCTTAAGATTAAAGTTGCTAGCTTAATAGAATCCCTCAAAAATTTAGTTAAAGTATACTGTGATACTTACTGAAGCTCCGGTTCATATATAGCTGTATTTAATATTTTGATATTTAACTTTCTTCATATCAATTGATCACAGACATTTCCATCCCGTTAAAATTTAACAATTAAAAATTCAAAAATTAAATAAATAACTCACATTAATTTAAGTTATTATCAACAGTCACTTAATTTGGTAATTTATGGAAAATATTATGTATTAAAATAAGTATTTTAATTGTTGATCTTAGGTTTATTGACCAAGAAATATTTAATTTTAGATGTTCATTTTGTTTGTCTACTGGTCTATATCAATATTATTAAAATATTTATAAATCTTAAGATTGTGAAAAAAATGTCTCTATCTCCGCTGGGATCTGAAACAAACTTAACATCTAAAATTAATAATTAAAATAAATAATGTATTTTTACTAATGAGAAATATAGTTTGACTTAATTATAAAAAAGTTCATAATTGTGATAAAAGAAATATTTCGGGTTTCAATCGCGTACAAAACTACGACTTTTGCCGACGTTTCGTGAACATTTCAGTTCACTTCTACGGAGCTGACCTGAAACTGAGGTATCAGGTTAGGTTAATCTTATGTATACTCTCTAGCAAGTCTGTGATTGGACAGAGCGCCCCGCCATGGAGACAGGACGCACCTGATTGGCCAATCAAATATTGTTTTTAAAATCCGGAAGGAAGGAAAGCCAAATCGGAATGGTATTATAACCGTTGTTCCTATTATAACCAGTTTAAAAATTGGCGGGAAGACGTTGAAGATAACGAGCGCCCTGGGTGTCCTCGCACATCGAGAACGGACGATGTCGTCGAGAAAGCGGAAAAAATGATTATGAGGGATCGTCGAGTTACTACCAGAGAGGTTGCTGCGGATTTCGGTATATCATACGAATCATGCCAAGCAATTTTTACGGATGTTTTACGCATGAAACGTGTGGCAGCAAAATTTGTCCCGAAACTGCTGAATTTAGACCAAATGACGTCGCTCAAGATTCACTAAATGAAGTGAATAACGACCCTAAATTGCTCGATCGAACCATAGCAGGTGATAAATTATGCGTTTATGGATATGTTGTCAAAACTAAGGCTCAATCGTCCACCTGAAAGCTTTAAACGTCACCAAGAGCGAAAAAAGCACGACAAGTCCAATCAAAGGTGAACGTACGCATTTCGAATCTTTTTGAGACGAAAAAAAAGTCAAGAGAAGAAAAAGGTTTCTTTTTGAATATGACATGGGTAGCTCATAGGGGTTGTGGAATGTTACTGCGAGGATTCATATATCTAATAAAGTCCTAGAAATCTGTGTCTTATGATTATATTTAATTTGAAATGTTTTTTACCGTTTTAATTGATGGAAGGTGAGACTTACTTCAAAAAATGTGATAGGGGTAGTTCAACGGGGTGTGGAAATTCTACTGCGAGGGTGGATATATTTGCAAAAGACCTGAAAATCGGTTTGTACTGCTTATTTTTTAATTGAAATATTGTTTACCGTTTTAACTGATTGAAGGTGAGACTTGCTTGGTTGTGATAGGCGTAGTTCCTAGGGGTTGTGGAATGTTACTGAGAGGGTGGATATATCTGCTAAAGTCCTGCAAATATAGTGTTATGGGGTGTGTTCGGAAAATATAATTTATTATTATTCGTGAGCAAAAAAAATTCCACATCTTTTTCTTTAGGTATTTTTTCCATATTTTTTAAGGGTTCGGGTTGATACTTTGAAATTATTTGTGAGTGCTTTGGGGAGGCAAAAAACAGCACGAAATTCTGATAGCCTAAAGTTTAGGATGGGTGCATAAGTAATTTTGGGGGTAATTTCGGGGAGACAATGGTTGATTTTGAAAAATAATTTTTTGAAGTTATATAAAGCCCAAAAAAGCCAAAAATTCTGGATATGTTGATTTGTCTAATTTTTCAAATTTGCTGTAGTGGAGGTGTTGGCGGAGAGCGCCTCCACTGAACAGCCCAAAAAAGCCCAAAATTCTGATATGTTTACACCAAGTTTAGGTGCGTATTTAATTTTAAGGGTAGCTTTAAAAACTAGGGTTTTTTTAAAATTTAATTTTAGTATTCTTGAAGAGCCCAAAGAAGTCCAAAATTCTGGCGCTGTTGATTTTTTCAAATTTTCTGTACTGGAGGTGCTAGCGGAAAGTCCGGTTGTTTGAGAAAAATAGAAGAGCTCAACAATCGGTATCGAGGCCCAAAGAAAGCCCAAAATTATGGCATAAAGAAAATATTTAAGTTCCTTTGTGGAGGTGCTAGCGGAACGCACCTCCATATGGCACCATAGGGCGCTAAGGGGTACTGGGTTTTTCAATGTGTTTATTTCTTTTTTTAGCAATAATATTACTTTTATAGCTCGGAACTGAACTAGAAACACTTGAATATTATTTAATGGGGGATCTAATGGATTCGAATATGAATATGTACAAAATCGGATTGAGAAGCAAAAAGTTCTGATGGACGTTCTACACTTGGATTGTGGATACTGGTATCCAAAACGCATGGATACTGTACCGGAAGCATCACCCCATATCTCAGCTGGAATTCCGTCGGCAGATAGCAACTGGATGTCTCACAAAATTCTCAGCTCCAAGACTCGCCCCAGAAAAAGGAAGAATTCTGTACTCCCGAGTAACCACTGAGTCAAGGTTCGATACTGTTAGGTATTTCGCAGATGGAGCGCCTGCATTCTATTTCTTAAATATTTTTAGCAAATATTGAGAGAATTGCATACTTCTTAATTCTTTAACGATAATTATTTTGTTGATAGTTGTATATTAGAGCTAAAAGATATTAAGTTTTAATATAAAAAAGTACAAAGTGTTATTTTATTTCAAATTAAATTTTGAACAAAAATAATATTTTTATCCAAATAATCTAATTTTCAGCAAAAGAAAAATTTTTTAACTTAAAATGATACATCTTGAAGATAGAATTTTTAATGAAGTAGTGTAATTCTGAGCTAAAAAGAATGTTCTACCCAAAATAAAATAGATACATTAATGTTGAATTTTAATCAAAAAGATGAATTTTGAATCAAGTATAATAATCTTCTACTAAAAAAGACAAGTTTGTATAAAAATACATGAGTTTTCAAATAATAAAAAACTATGTAATAAATAAACAGGTTTTTCACATATTGTTACATCATTAAACAAAGGAATTAATTTTGAATTAAAATGATGAATCTTTAAATAAAAACTAAAAAACAAATGAGTTCAATTCTCAACTAAAGAAATGATTTTACAACGACAAGCATGAACTTTCAGTTGATAAGAATAATGTTCTACAAAAAAGTCAATTTTTAATCATTTATATGAATTTTCAAAGAAATAGTTACATTCCTTACTAAAACAAAAAGGTTTCCAGAGAAAATGAAGATTAAACTAGTCTGATCAATATTCAACGCAAGAAATAAAATTTTAATCAATAATTAGATATTTAATAAAAAGTATAAATTTGCAACCAAGAAGAAAAAGATTGTCTATTCAAAAAGACGAATTTTCAACAAAATGCAAGGATTTTCAAACCGAAAGATGAAATTTTATTTAAGAAAATTAATTTTGTGTCGAAACGATCAATTTTCAACCAAGAACTTTGTACTTAAAAAGTCAGCTTTTCATAAAAAAGCATGAATTTTTAACGAAAATAGAAAGGTTAAATTTTCAGTTAAAAAATAATCACTTACGTCAAAAAAGTACGTCAAAATAATTATTTTTGAACAAAATAATAAAAATAGCAACCAAAGAAATGATTTTTTTAAGACGGTGATTAATTTTGTATCATGGGAGAAGTATTATTTACAAAATACGTGAATTTTCTTGGCTTGCCTCTATTTAATGTGGAATTATCATAAATAGGAAAACATGGTATGAAACGTATTTTTTCTTATCAGACTTTTATTTGCCGTTTGTAAAACTCGGCTTGGTCTGAGAGCATACATATTATTCCACAGTAATTAAAAACTTTAGGAATTTTATATTTGAATTATTTTGAAAATAAAAGGCTCTTTTTAGCCACAATAAGAGAAAATTTATGTTTAAATGTAGGAAATTGTTCCTTTAACTTTGAGCATTCAATGTGAAGTTGAAGTACATCTAAAAGAAGCCAATTTCTTTAAATTTTAAATTGCGTCTTTTTTCTTCTTCGAATAAAAGAAATTACTTGTGTGATACTGTTTATTTAATTAAAGATAATATTGCTGATTATTAAATTATTATATTACAATTATGTATTATATTTATTAGTCGAAAATTAAATTATTCAAACTATTGTTCTTTAGTCTATACATTATTTAATTATTTAAATATTAAATTATGATTCATTTCCTAAGATTTGATATTATTATGTATATCATTTTTTGTATGTTCTTCGGGGTCCTCCTCATCTCTAAAAATTCTAACAGTTCTTTAATGAACGTTCCCCAGGAAATAATTTAGGTTTATTTAACTCTATTTGAAAAAATATTTTTCAATTCTGCGTCAATGCGGGGAGAATTATTTATGATATTTTACGCTTTTCTTCACATACAAATACAATTAAAAAAATTTTATATAACTCTGAGTAGATAATTTACAAAATCACAAAATTCAGTTTTTCAAACATCTAATATGCTTACATTTACAAATTTCTAAGCATTTGAAAATTTGTTCTAGTGTATTTTTATGATTAGAAAAGCTTCAAGTATCTTAAATAATTCTGCCAAAATTTATGTATATTTAAAAAAATTGAAAGGAGCGGTTTTTTTAACTTAAGTTATTTCCTAGAGAACATTTATAGAAGAACTTTTAGAATTTTCGGAGAGGAGGGAGACCCCAAAGAACTTAACAAAATTAAAACAGACAATAAAATAAAATTACTAAAAATTATTATTCTTTAAACACATTTTCCTACCTCACGCTCAGAAGGCCTTAATTAATCGATGCTAAATAACAAATACTTGTTTTGGGTCCAAATAATTCCTTTTTACATGGTTTCAAATGCGATTTCTAAAATTTGTCTTTTTCCACCCACCCCAATGATTATAGAATAGTAGAAGGGTGAAAGAGCGTAGCTAACAAGAGCCTTCTGGAATATTTTTTTGATTAGTGGATTCAACCTTTCGACAAATCAACTATAAACATCATGCTAAAGAAAGCTTTCTATCATATTTTTAAAATTATAAAAACTGTTAATTATTTAAAGACTTTTTAGAAAAAAATGCGCTTTCAGAACATTTTTGTATGAATAGGACCAATCGTTTTTTTGCGCAGTTTGTCAGGTGCGTGTTTGGAAACTTTTTCATGGAAATGAAGTAGGAGGAAATAGATTAAATGTCTGAATGATTCTAATATTTTTATTTTTAAGTAGTAAGTTTTATCAATATGCTATGTGGTTGGAGGTAACGTTGTGTATTTATAAGTTCCTCGATATGACCTCCTTAGCGTTTAAATAAAGATAAAAATGCTACAAGTTCTGTCACATTCTCTAATTAAAACTTAAAAGAATGAGAAGAGAAAAAAGTATCTTTTAATTTAAAAAATCAATTATTCAATTGAGCCATCATTTAAAAACAAATACCGTGAACTGCAAAATGAACAAACCCGCGAAAAGCGAGGAAAACTGTTCGTATCTTTATTGGCTTGTATAGATGTTTCTAATTTATTTTGTCCCTTTTTCTAAACTAATTTAAATATGATCTTTTCCTCTTTGCAAGAAAATAGTTATAAAAATTAATTAATAATCTAAAATTCAGTTAACCATTGTGGAATGCAGAAATTCAGAAAACGCTGTAACGGGCAGTTACGGCTCTCTTCGCATCCCGGACATCAGAAATAGGTCTGCCGTTTTTTGAGAACGCCGTTCACAAGAAAAGAATATGAAAAAGAAGAACTTTTATGAATTATTATCTATTTATGCAACGTATAGCAGCCTGGGTCGAAATATAGGCTCTACTTTGACGCTCCAAGTGGAAGTATTGTCCCTGCTTAGCGGCTGATTATTCTACTAGCTCTTACGTAACCACTCTTAAAGATATTTTCATTATATTTTGCTTCTATATAAGAGTCAGCCCCTACATTAAAGGTCTTGCCTCTTTGTTCTTGAGTTTTATTAATGTCTCCTTTAAAGCCCTATATTCTCCAAAGAATTTTTAAGTTCTTGTTTAACGCTCTTAAATTTGAACTCACAAAATATTTAGCGCTGTTGCATCGACGCCTAGCCCTCGTAACGCATACGTTATGATTTCCTCTAGCCTTCATCACCGCAGTTTGTGGAAACAATTGTTTTAGTGGTTTTAACTCATAAATATTAAAAAGGTCACATCCAAAAAGCTTCAAGAGGAAAGAAGTTTGCCCTGATCTGGTGCAGTGGCGTAGCCAAGGGGGAAGGGTGTGTTAGGTGTTTGCCCCCCACCCCCTTGGCGATGGAAGAAACATATTAACTTCCTTATTACCCGTCTACCTATTCTGACAGGTAATGAGGTGTCTCTCTAATAGAAAGTTTCCAAAACCCTCCTTTTTTGCTATTTCTGATCTTAAAAGAAAGCTACATAAATTCGGTCTTTGAATAATGAGTATTGCGGATTAAAAAGTTGCGTTATTGAAAAAGGGTCTTTTCTTCATAGACACTTTGCTAAATTTAGAGTTCACTGAACCTAAAAGGGCAATGACCTAGGAAAATTTATTGTGAAGAAAGAATAAATATTAGACAGTGACCGAATCATCTCCTTTTGTGAGTGATTAGAAAAGATACGGCTTCTTGTATTGAAATAAGATTTTGAATTTATATTTGAGATTTGAATTACGGCTGAATATACATAAAGTGTGAGATTTGCAGAATAGTTCAATTTTAAGGAAAGCTGTGGCTCAGCTTCGACCAAAGAATTGTCTTTTTGTGGGTATATTTTATGAAAGTATTTTATTATTTTATCTCAAGGCTTAAAATATTATGTGTATTAGCATAGTTTAGTTTATTTGAATAAATCTTACATGCGTGAAATCGAAAAACTCACTCTTCCTCCATGCGCAACCACAATTTTATTAAATTTTACTGTAACAATTAATAATGCACTTAAGTTAAAGTGGTATGTGACTGAATTCTAAACGATGGTTTCGAAACGTTTTTTTCTATCGTGTTAGGAATTTTAATATTTGTAATATATCTTGTAAATTAATGGAGAATATTGAGCTCATATAAGAGAAAGGATAAAGACCCACAGCGATAATGAAAAAGATATGGGGAATAGGAACAAGGAGGTTCAAGGAAGATTGGAGAAGAAGAATGTGGTTTAGTACTAGGCTTGGAAAGAAAGAAGACTGACCATAAGAGCAAGATTTATATCGATAAAGAAGGTCATAAAGGAGTTTTATTGCTAAAAGAAAGAGAACAGAAAGTGCAGAATATGTGAGGAGGGAAGATGAGAGGAGTTGGAGGAGGCTACAGATGCAAATGAGAAAGAATGAAAATATGGATGTGGAAAAATGGTAAAATAGAATGAGATATAAGAGATGTGAACGTGAAAGAAAAAGAAAACGGAAGTTTTCAATATTAAAAGCGTAAATATCGGTAAGTGGTTATTAAATAGTAGTATAAGTAGATTAAATTGCAGATGCGCTCGCTCTCACTCACTCGCTCTTTCCCTTTAAATCGTTTGCTGACTTCGGACAGTAAAATTGCGCTATATTAATAGAAGTAAGGATTTACGTACAAAAATTGAAGTAAATAGTTGTAATTAATTGTAAGTAGTAAGGATAAGATAACATAAAGCTTGCAGATCGTCTTTTAAGAAACGGAGGGTATGTAAACCCTTAGGGGACACATTGTGTATGACAAAGAATACTGAAACATGTGAGACTTCGCTGTGTTTAGGTTGCACATTTTCTTCAGTATGAATGCCTCACATTTTTAATTTTTGTAACTTGGAAAAGCGTTTACCAGCTTTTATACATTTAGTATTTTAATTCTAATAAGGATCTTATCGCGCTCTATGAAATTCGTTAGAAACTATTTAATTTAATTAGTCAGAGCTCTCTTTGGGTATACAATTTTATGAAGCCGCCCTCTCCAGGTGAAATCTCTGGATCCGCGCTGGCTGTAGGTTATATTAGTCGATGACCCTGATAATCCTAAGTTAATTAAAGTAGATTTATTTCAGCACCTATTGCTATAGTTCACGATTTCATCTGCTAGACAAGTGCCCTGCAATTATAAAATGCTGCGATTCCTGCATAAAGTAAATATAGCTATGTAAAATAAAACGCTGAGTAAAATAAAGTATAAAATTAGAGTTATTGTAACAATAATGTCATTAAATAGAAATTAGTTGTATTTCAATTTAAAACAAATATAAACCTCATTGTGCCAGAGTGTTTGCTTGCTAATTTTTAGCTGCTTCACAAAAATACAGCGAGATATCTTTTAATTATTAACTTTATGATACCTTTTTTCAAATGTTCATTAACCATCAAACTAAATGAGAGTTATCGTTAGCTAAAATCAGTTTAATGACCAAAATACAAGAAAAAAATCTGTTTTTATATATTACTTCCTTTTATCTGTAAATTGATTTGTAAGAACTTAGGGGTTTTTTAGAGAAAATGTCATTTTGCACACTTCTTGTGTCTTATGTTGTTAGGTTGATCATTTGAATTTTCGTTTGTCAACAGCCGGCTTTGCAGGTCTTTTCAAATGCACAAAACGGTTTCACATAAATTTTTAACTTTTTTCGAGATGAAAAATACTTTTGTTAACATTTTCTTTAATAACTGGCATATTATTTCAAAAAATTTAAATTGCCATTTTAAATAAAATGTTGCACAACCAAAGCAAAAACCGTACATCTTCTAAAAAAATATAATTCAGAACATTTCTATCCCAACTCTGCATCACGCCTATTTTGACCCGAAAAATCGAATTTTGATTCATTTTTTAATGCATTATTGAGTGATTATACCAGAACTTTTGGTACAAGAAGGGTGGCTTTAAGCCTCAAAAAAGCTTGCCAAAGCCTTATTTAATGTAATAAGTTTTTTTTAAGTAATCGCGCCTCCAGGCTCCTTCATAATACAAACTAAAGACTAGAGACAGACAAACACCTTCGTAAAAATAATTTATTCTGACCTAGAGATTCGCAAAAGATGGAAATTAGATGAAAACCGACGAAGTCAGATTACAGATAAAACTGATAACTTCCTATTCGGATATTGTTAAGTGATCAGTTTATTTGTTAATGCGATTGAAGGTTAGCTTGAGCTTTGTTGAAGAGAGATTGTGCCGTGCAAAGGCCACGAAAATAGGGACATTTACGATTGTAACCTGTTGTATCTCATTTTGTTTTATCACAAACAGAAAGTTATATTCTCCCACCTGGTATGCGTAAGCAACAGCCTGTCACTCCTTTCGGTGAAGAACGTCCGGGTGAAAATGGTCCGCCAACATTCGTTTGTTCCACAAAGGGTTCTGATAACGCAGAACAGACATTGCCCTTTGAAACGGATATAAAAAAGCGGATGTGTGCTCCTATAGCAAGAACATCAAAAATATTAACTGGCGTGTACTGCTGGAAATTAGTAGCTACAGATTGTTGATTCTCATTAAAGCGTACGAAAACCTTGGATGGACCTTTACTCATTTTTTCGAATTCCTGCCTAAAAACTGGTTGAAAACGATGTTTCGGACCCCTTTCTACATAAATTTTATAGATCTCAGTTGTCCTTGCCACGACAAAATTGTCGAAGGATTTAAGCAGATTTTTAGTGACTTTAAGAAATTAAGAACGATTTTACCGGGTGTAACATTGTCAGCTCTATTGAAACACCAAGAAGGCCATATTTGAACATGCTTATCACGACCTAGTCTCTTTCCATATTCAAAATTTTTACTTCTAATGGTATGAAAAGAGTTCTGAAAAATAAGAATGTTTTGAAATTTTGAAAGTATAATGGATCAAAATCACTTACGTCCTTATGTCCTAGGACCCTTCAAATTTTTATATATTTGTTAGTGAACCCTCTATAGCTGCGATGCATTTGCCTTAAATTATGATAAGGAAATTTAATAAATATTCGTAATTGCAAAACTGATTAAAATTCAACAAAATATTGAAATTGTTTATTGTTCAAAAATATCTATATAAATATGAATAATAAAAAAATTAATCTGTAAAATAAAAATTATAATCTTTGAGATATTTAAATTTGTAGAGTCTACAATTCATTTTTTAGATTGTTCTTCTTTAATGTCTGAAATAATTATTAAGATTTATTATTTCAAATTATAATATAGAGAAAATGAAAAAATATTTTTAAATAATCTTATGAAAATGAGTCCTCAATATTGAAATAATTGTAATCTCTATTTCTGTATGCCTTAAGCACCCATAAAGACATAGACACATAAAAAAACATAAAGGTAATGACTAAACGATTTTTTTACATAAAATAGCTATTTAGTGCTTTTATTAATCAAAATTATTTAAACAGTTATCCATTCTTATTAGATGACCCAACAAATGACCAAGCAATATATGATCGGTTCCATAGAGAAAATTTATTTATTTCAACATAAGTATATAAGACGGATAATTATTTATTTAATAACAACAATAACTATTATTGATAACAAAAACCTTAAATTAAGGCAGTCGGTTTGAAAAAGCAGAATAAAACTTTTCACTCTAGATATTTTTTACCTGATATTATCTTCAACTACTATCTATTATTTTTAAGAATTAGCTTAACATTAATAAGTTTTAGCACAAGGATAATAGCTCTCCGTATAATCGCTTTATTTTGTACCAGAAATTAATAAAAAATACAAAAATCTGAACTTTATTTCAAAGTTCGATTATTGAAACGTTGGCTACCAAAGATTAGTAAAAAATTACCCATTCCAGTAGTCGGGCTATTTTCAAATTTATTAGTGGATTGTTGAAATTGTTGCAAATATAACTTTTCTGTTTTGAACATTAGTCTTTTTAAATAGAAAATTTATTATTTATTTGAAAATTCAACTGTCTTCTCAAAAAATCATCTCTTTTGCTTATTGTCATTTACTTAGTTACGAATGTAACCGTTTGGTAAAAACATTTTTTTGTTTAATTCAAATATTCAATCTTTCATAACTTTTTTATTTGAAACTTTAACTATTTTTCTGAAAATAAAATATATTTAGAATTGAAATCTTACGCATTTGTTTACTAAACCTATAATGGTAAGTATATTAATTTTATTTATCATCATCATTATCATTATCATTATCGTTATCATTATCATTATCATTATATTATATCATTATCATCATCAAATTTTTACTCTTTTGAAAGAATTTTAATCTTTGTATGATGAATTGTGAAAAAAGGGAAGGGGTCTAAAAATTTAGCATTTAACAAATAATTACTAATCGAATAGTGATCAGTTTTGTTTTTTCAATTTTCTTACGATGTTTCTGTGGGATGCATATTTTAAAAAGATCATTTTTGTCGCTAACAAAGTATAAAGTAGATAAAGTGTATTAGAAATTCTAATTTTTCCATTTTAAAACAAAATGACTTGTAAGTAAAATTTTTCAATCAAATAGCTGATTTTTGAACCAATGAAATAAGTTTTTAAATAAAATGATTAAACTTCAACCAAAAAAATAAATTTTTAACAGAAGAGTTTGTATTGCAACCAAGTACATTCGTTTCCAACGTAACAGATAACTTTTAATTAAAGGGGTGAATATTTAACTGGAATATTAGAATTTTTCAAAAATTACGTAAATCTACAAAGGAACATCATTTTCTGAAAAAATCGATTTTTAAACAAAATTTGTGGATTTGCAACGAAGTGCTTGAATTTTCACCAACATAATATTAATTTTTACCTAAAACTACCAATTGTCAACAAAAACTAAAATAACTCAATTTTAATTAAACAATTAATGCTTGATGAAACAGATCGATTTTAAACGAACTCTATGGAATAATAAACTTTTAACAAAATAGTTTCATCTTCAAACAAAGTGATGAATTTTCAACTAAAATTGTAAATATTTGACTAGAACTGTTAAATTTTTAACCAGATAGATCAGTTTTTAACTAAAGTGATAGATCTTTAGTAACGAAAAAATCATTAACTAAAAATAAATGATGTAATTACCTAGTTTGAGAATTTTAATTCTTTGTAGAAATCTTATATTTTTGGTTAAAAGTACAACAGTTTCTTTGAAAATTATTCAGCTTTCGTTGAGGATTCAAGTCTTTTGATGAAAATTCATCTTTATTGGTTCAACTGAACTGATTTTAATTCTAAATTAAAATATTTTTTGCTTCAAATACCAACTATTACATTTAATGTAAGAAATTTTTCGAAAATCCGTCTTTTTATATTCTCATCAATTATGTTTAAGAAAGTATTAGAATGGTCCGAAATGTGACACCACAGTTTTTCAACACATCTCCACGTCCTGACACCCCCTGAATCCGAAAAACAAGTTTCAGGTATGGCGTCTGTCTGTTTACCTGTCCCTCTATTAGACCGTAAACATGCAAGCTCTAAAAAAAATTGATTTATAAAATCAAAATTTGGCAAATTTTTGGGCGATTTTTTACGAATTAAATATTTTTATGTACGGTTATTCGTAGTACTTGAAAAACCAAACAATTTATCCTAGTATGTGCATAATGAAGTAAAAAAGAAACCAGGTTTACAAACTTGATATGTCACATGTTAAAGGCTAATATGCCAATTAAAAAAAAATTACATTCAGTAACGCTATATTTTTCCAATGCATGTTGTATATTTCCTATTAATAGTATATAACTAGAATCTCACTCAATAAGATCTACAATTTCTTTAAGAATTGCTCCTGGGTAGAACGCGTACTTTTCGTTTTATTCGTGAAACACAAGCTGCGCAAAAATATTAGTGAACAAGTTTTTATAAATCACTTTTTGAAAAGACCTGTAATTTTGCCTTTAATCGCAGTTTTTTGACCCCGGGCTCCACACCACGAAAGCAGAAGATTTTTGCAAAAAATATCAGAGCTGCGGAAGGAATAGAGTGCGACAGAACTTCCCTCTACCATTTTCTAGCTTGAAAAATTACTATTTCAAATCGGAGTGTCTATTCGACTAAAATTCTCGACGAATAGCCCACCTGATTTGGAACAGCTATTCCGCCAGAATTCTGGTTAAATAGCCTGCCCACAGCGAACGGCTATTCGTCCGGAAATTGTAAAGAAATAGAATATTTGCTATGATTTAAATTATCGTTGTACATGCAGATCCGATAATTTTTGCCGGAATTTAATTTTTTAGTCCGTAAAATTTAACATCAAGGCTCCTTGTTTGCCGGTAAGATCTTTTTCTACTTTAACTAAATTTTACTATTTTATCAAAAAATTAGGAATATTAATTTGTTAACACATACGAAAATTAGCATACAATTAAGAGTAACAAACCCACTAAAAGGTTAGAACGACAATTGTAAACTTTTCCGCCGTTTTCTAGAAACTGAAGTTTCCAATATCCGCCATAGGCCATACAGAGTTTGGTAAAAAATATTTTCAATTGCCCAGCACCTGCACGTTTTTAAATTTATTTTTTAGTTATTAAAATATTTATGAATAATTTTTTCAATCACTGTTACTTGTAGTAACAGTAAAAAATTCGCTTCGGCGACTGGTCACAGAAGAGTGAGTGGTCACATCTCAAACCCCTTGTCCAGCTGCCCCATTACAAAATTACGTTTAAGCAATTAGTCACAGATGAGTGATTCGTCAAATCACATACGCCGTTCACAGCTCCACCTTTAAAAAAATACTTTTTAGCAACTGGTCACAAAAGAGTGATTGATCATATCTTGAAACCCTTTTCCAGATCCTCCTATAAAAAAATAAGTTTTAGCAACTCCTCACAGAAGAGTAATTGGTCACATGTCGAACTCCTTTTCCAACTTCCTCTTTAAAAGATACGTTATAGCAATTGGTCACGAAAGAGTGATTGGTTCAATCTCTAAAATGAATTCTCTTGGTAGAATGTATGTTTTCTTGCTGGAAAATTAATCTTATCTCAAATTTAATTTTTGTGGAAATATTTTGTTAAGAAATCGTTTTTTTGTGATTGAAAATTTTAGTGAAAAATTCATCTTGTTGGTTTAACATTTCACTGTTTTTTTGTAAATACATTTTCTCGCCCTTGATAATTTTCTTTTCTAACTAACGATGTTAAAAATTGAATTATTTCGTCAAAAATTAGTTTAATTTCTGTCGAAGATTAATTTTCTTTAACTAATAATGAAAATTTTTCAATTATTATTAATCAATCAATTGTTATTAAAATTTATATATTTTCAAGATTCACTCCTTTGGTTTGAAATTTTAAACAAAAAAACACAATTTTTAAGCAACATGCCTAATTGACACCAAAAAAGATTAATTCGCAATGAATAAAATATAATTAAATTTTGAACAAAAAAACAGGTTTTCAACTAAAGTAATAAATTATCAACAAAATTAGGAATTCATAAGAATGCAGTTCTAGTTAAAAGTGAGAAGTAGAATTTCCGAACCAGAACTGATGTTTCGAAATTATTTAAACAATTTTTCTGAACAAATAAAAATCTTTATCGTTTATTCCTCAATATTGTTTTGCTAAATCAAGTATAGATGTCTCATCAAAGGATAGATTGCTGTCATGCTTCTTTAATTGCAAAAAAAAATTATTATTTAAGCAATTTTTATGAACGAATGGTCGTTGGAATGATTTTTTTAGAAATATGCCGAATTGGTTTTTACGTAATTTTCCAAGTGCGTGTTTGGATCATTTTTACAGGTATAAAATAAGATGAATAAGATTAAACGTGTAAATAATTCTTGCGTCGCAATTTTTATCTATTAACTTGTATCAATATGCTCCGTGGTTGGAGGTGAATTAATATAAACAGGAGTTTCATAATGTGGCCTTCAACTGTTTCAATAAAGCTGAAAAAAGCTACAGAATCACGTTTTTTGATTAGAAATATAAAAAAAGAAAATGAAATATATTACCTTTTAATTAGAAAATAAATTATCCAGCTGTTATTTGTATAGTATTGAAAATTTCATTACGTCAGCTTAAGAAACTTATTCATAATTAATGTTATTTTACCTGCGAAAATTACTATCTTTAAATGGATATTATTGATTTAAAAATATTTATTTTACTAGAAATAAAACATAAACAAATAAATGTCAAAGGTTTCAGACAAATGCATTTATTTAAAGAATTAATTTCATTAGTTTATAGTAATAAAATTATTTCAATTAAAATTAGTTTTTTAAGTTTCTGTTAGTAGAAGGAAAAAAACTCTTTAAATTAAACAAATAATATCAAACATATAATTTCCTTAATTGAAATTACTTATAAAATATAATTATTTTTAATAATTGGACAATAAAAAGAAGATAGCCCACAATATCATTTTAAGTCTTAAAATCATAGGAAAATTATTATTCCAAAGACATGATCTTTGGCACGAAAAATTCTTGAAAGAAAGGTTCACACACTTTTCAAATATTTTCAAATATTTTGTTTTAGCTTAAAATCCTCTGAAATTACTTAATTTGTTTGGAAGTCACTTCATATCCTAGGAAACAAACTGCAATATTTTGAAATACTTTCAAAATCCCTAAAATCTTTTTCCATACTTCGCAATTCCAAAAAATCCTTTAATATCGAATAAAACTTTTGAAAGTGAAACCCACTGAAAATGCTTTAAAGTTCTTAAAACCTCTAAAAGTGTCTTAAAATCTGTTCAAATCGATAAATAAATCATCGGTACTTTCTAAAAGTCTTTGAAATATTTAGTGGTCGAGAAATTTTTCTAAAACAATTAAAATGTTCTGTAATCCCTCCAAATCCCATGGCATCCTTTAACATTTGTGACAGTTTTCTCAAATCCCTTGGAATTCTCCCAAATCTCCTAAAATCAGATGAAATCTATAGAAATAATTAGAAATCCTTCGAAGCATTTGAAAACTCTTAAGAAACGTTGACATTTTTAAAACCTTACATAATGCGAAGATATCTTCAGAAATATTTATGAATTTTATGTAATCCTTCGAAATATTTGAAATCGTAATATTTGGTGAACTGTAGAGTTCTAAAAAATTGAATTTTTTTGTAAAAAGATTATATTTGGAGGTTGGGAAAGCTCTATGAAGTTTAACACATGTTTCACATAAGAAAAAATATTTTTTTTGTAAATTTCATTTAAATGTTTCAAAAATTTATGATTATTTTTAATAATATTCTTTTTTTGTATAATGATAGAAAGTTGCGGTCTCTCCATTTATTCAACTTTTCATCTAGTTTTCACTTTGACGAGATTTTCGAGATATGGTGAAACAACAATATTTATAGAAATAATTTTTAGTTCATTCAAAGGTTCTTTAACTCCTTTAACTTCGGATTACTTAAGGAACGAAGTTTAAGAAAAAACAATTTTCATTTGGAGATATTTATGGCATATTACATTTTATTTATCCTTTTTTTGCATTTTTTCTTACTATTTTTCACCTAATTATTATTATTAATATATCTACCTCTATGAGACATATTTCAATGTTTAATAAAACAGAAGGTTCTATATAATTCTATAGATAAAAAATCTATCAAATAAAAAAATTATGTGATCTGATCTAATGTTACCCCACCCCCTCCACACACTATAAAGAATAAATAAATCGTTACCTGATGTCTATTGGACCAGTGCTTTCGAACAATCACCAATCAACCTTGCAAGATTCCATATATCCCTACTAAAGAATATTGTCTACAGAATACGGCCTAGTATAAATAGTAGCATTTTTCATACGAAATTCGTGGAAGATTAATTTTCAGGTATCTATCATTTAGTCTATCCTGAAATAATGAAGATGCTACGGAAGTTCTAATCTTTCTCTTCGCTGCTTTTCTCGATTTCATACGTAAGTTTAATATAACATATTAATTATTTATCGCAAATTTCACACAATTATTTTGAAACACGCTCAATTTATCAAGAGCTTCCAGTTTAAATTTTTATTCCGAAAGAGTTCAAACATCCAAAATCTCTTTATTGTCAGGAACTAAAAAAAGGTGCCCTTAATAAGACAGAAACTAGCTGCTATTTCGCAGGTACGAGAAAAAATCATAGAAATGCTGAAATAACATTTTTGACTAAAGATTTAAAAGCAGTAGATTTTATCATGAATACCCTCATTCAAAATAAGCAAGAAAACAATTCACCATTAAAAAAGAAAAATCCAATGACCAAAACCTACTCAATTTTTTCCACCTCGACAAGGGTGCTGTGCGAATACCGAAACGTTGATAAATATTAATTATAAACTTTCTTTTATTGTAATTTGATAATAATATAAAAAAGAGAAAGAAGGGGATTTGGCTGGTTGCCTTCTCGTTTTTATTTCCCCTTTTTATTTTTCTCCAGAATTTTTTGTTAAAGAGGGTATTTTTTTAATAAAAAGAGGAGCAATTTAGAGTGGCTATCTAAATTTGGGATACAAGTTTTCTTTGCCTTTAAGAATAAGTATAATATTATCAGTCACATCTTCCGAACAGTGAAACATTATTCTGAAGGCAAAAAGTTTGAAACTTATGAAAAATAATTATTTGAACAATATTTTTTGGTAATTTAAGTTTCTCTAACTGTCGCTTCTTACTACTTCTTTTTTTTAAAGGGTTCAATTTAAATAATTTATGATTTATTTTTCCGGGAAAATATTCTCTACAATTCTTCTGTTTCTAACTATAAAAAAGTGAGAAGAGATAAAAAGCTTCCCAGTTAATATTCCTAAAAAGTGTTTATTATCAATCATTCAATTTTTGTAATTCATTTTAGTCATGTTTAAATGATTCTAAAGTCAACTAAACATGAAAGGCTTAAAAGAGATAATGTTAGATCAGAAAATATACTATTTGTAAGAGTTTTGCTTTTTTATTTCGCAGTAGTAAATATGTTATTGAACACATAATGTCGTATTACGAAGTGTATGTATTATGCCTTTGCTCACCATTTAAACAAAATTGAGAGTAAAACAATTATTGGTTGATCAAACGTTATTTCTCAAAGGCTCAGTTATTGAAAACATAATAAGAACCCCTTATTCAAATTTTCTATTTATACTAAAAATCCTTATACAATTAATAGAACTTAAATTGTAAAGATATCGTCGTACTTTTGTAAGATATCAAGTTGTATTTTACTGTTATAAATTACTATGGCCAACAAAATATAATCAATGCATTTACACAAAGGGAGGGGCATTTTTCGAAGTTAAGGTTTTGGTGCACTGTGTCACAAAAAACGTCATAAAAATATATTTTTTCAAAAAGGGAACATGATTCCGAAATTTCTTTTTATTCTGTACTCAATAAACACATTACTTTTGTTCCTGAGATTCTCGAGAGTTAACTAGAATGCACTAAATTTCTATTATATTTCGATGAATTCGTTTAAATCAACATGAACTTGCTCCGGTTATCTTGAATTTACTAAAGAGCTCAATATTTCAAAGTTGTTTTACTATTATACCTCGAGCATACTTTGAGTTCTCGCTCAAATAAGGTAGACTCTGGATTCATATTTTTAAAGCACACCAAAAAAACTACTTCGAAAAGGGTATTTTTAATTTCATGAATAAATAGTTGATTTGTTGTTACCCAGTGATTGTTCAACATTTTGAGAACCTTAACATATTAGTGTACAAGAACTTTATAAATGACAGTTTTTTCCTTAACAAATTAGGTGCAGCTGGATTTCCTAAATACGTTGATGACTTCGAGATTAGTGTAGTGTTAGACGAAGGTCATATTTTGGCATCACCTATCGTAAAAACCACAGATTCTGATCCCCTGAGAATGATGTACCTTGAGAATGGTGAGCCGAAGATCACCGAAACCTATATGGCGTATATAGAATTACCAAAGGGCGAACATTATATTTCCAAAGCTTCGAGAACAAGAGGTTCACTCAGTGGGGGACTATTTACTTTAAGGAAAACTAAATTTCTTAAAATAGAGGTCGCTTACATACGCTTTCAGCGAAATCTGCGGTATATAGCTGAGAATTTCGTAAGGTACGAACCTTCTGAAGCCACTGATGAACATCGTGCTGTAGGGGATTACGGTCGCATGTACATAAAATATCCAAAGGGCCTTCTATTTACAGCGCTGTTGGAACCAGCAGTCTATTCCAGATCCCTTTCACCGACATCCGGATCCTCTTCATCGATTGCGACGAAATAGTATACGATAGGATAGGAGGCCATAGGAAATGTCTCCTTTTTTGAAACTTTAAACTGCCTTAAGTTAATCTTTGTTAAAGTAAGATTACACAGACGGGCAGATCAAAGTTTTTATTACGGTGATTGATTATTTAATTACAGCAATAATTTTGGTATATTCATGGAATTATAAAGGTAACATAGGTTAATACATGTATCTTCGTGAAATGCCTATGTAAAATCGAATAAATTATTATACTGTTCAGTTATCAATATTAATGTACTTATTCCCCCTAAGATACTGTAGTGAAGCTCTAAAGGAAAACGACAACTAGCTCTGTCTATAGTCTGTATTATTTCGTATGAAAAATGTTCTAACGTTTAAAAAGTAAATACAAGTTCATTAGTCACCCTCTCTCGACAAACAATTTCAGCTTAATCCATCAAAAATGAATTTAAAAAAGTAAAAAACTGAAGTTTCTGAAGCTAGAAAGCCTATTGTGCTACAGCTTTAACTATGTACTCTCAATAGTTGATCCCAGTCCTCTTGATAAAGCCTAAGGTATGTATCACCAATTGCGTTGTGACTTCCTAAGGCTCCATAATATGGGCCCCAAGTGCTTGATGGCTGAGCCTAGCTAATCCCGGGCACTCGCATAATACATGCAAGGACTTTTCATCATCCCTGCTGCATTTGCTGTATTCTTTCGTGGGGTTATGCCCTATTTTGTGCGTATTGTAGTTCTAGTCGTTGTGCCCATTTAGTATCTGAACCACTGTTCTGCCGTCTTTCTTTGGCAAATACGTGATTTCCCTGGCACTAACATTTTATTTGTATAGCCCAGCATAGACTTCACCTGTAGGCAGCCCTGGGTTTGATTCCAGTATTCCCGTTGGTTTGAACGTATGTAGCTTCTGATGTTCATCGCTATTCAGCGAGATGCTAGTCCTAGTGCCAGTTCCGGTCCTATCTATGTACTCGGCAAGCCGCATTTTTCTAACTAGTGTGATTTTCCATTGCCCTTGGTCCCTAGACGCGCTGAAACTGGGAGCCAAAAGAATGTGCCCACACGGCTGACAGATTGTTTTTCGTCTGAGAGTTCAACAAATGGTTAATTACTTTTTACGTTTCTTATTATTTTTGAAGAACAAAATAGATTCTGTTCCGCGATATAATACATAACCACTCTCTGGCCTCTCTCATTCTAACTCCATTCTAATTCTCCATGTCCACAGATCATCGTGTCATAATCTATTGTATATACAAAGATAAACGTGTCAAAGCGATGAACAGCAGCAATTAATCAAATTTGACAAACACAACTGATTGAACAAATTTTTAACATTTTTTACTATGTTTTTTTATATTACTGTCAGATAGATGCTATTTTTTCTAAAATTGTCCACATAATGTGGTCCACTTAATGTATTATTGTTTGCTTGGCTTGTTAGTTCCAAATGTTTCTTTTTCTTGGAAAAACCACAATAAAATTATAATTAGCGCAAAAACATAAAACTCAATTTAAACTGAAAGGGTTTATTTAGGATCCTATAAAACAAAATTATATGGGTAATATATCATCAATAATTATTAATTTGTATTTGATAGCTAATACGGAAAAGAAATTCCGATGTTCAGCTTGCCTCACCTAAAATTAACGGTTAGAATAAACTTCACATAAACATCTTCTTTCTTATGGGAAATACGTGTTGAAATATAAGCCCCACGTCTTTCATATTAAAAACAGTGGAAGATTGACAGATATATTCGCGATAAGTTCTTATGAAGTAGATTACTTCACAAGGGATAAAATAACTGTAGGGATGGTTACTTGATCGAAACCGCCGTAACCGAAGCAGTAAAACTATTCAAAGGACGACTGAAGCAGAAGAGTCCCGCAGTTGGAACGTTTGTGGGAATCAAAGGAATCTTTAACTACCCCTCTGGAGAGGTGATTAGGGCAGTGTATAGGCTTAATAACATGTCAGAATGACACCCTAGGAAGGGGCATCACGAACGGAAGAACTTTAGCGTTTGGACCAGGGCCCGGCGTCCAAGATCGTCTTCAACTTCAATTAGGGATGAGGCCTGAGAGATTTCTCACTGAGTAATCTGTTAGAATGCACCCTGAAGAGGGGCATTACAAACACAAGTACTTGAGCGGTTTAACCAGAAACCGAAGTCCAAGATCGTACTCAATTTCGGTTAGGCACTAGGCCCGAGCATTTGCATCTGTTAGTAATCTGTTAGAATGCACCCTAAGGAGGGGCATTACAAACAGAAGTACTTGAGCGGTTTAACCAGAAACCGAAGTCCAAGATCGTACTCAATTTCAGTTAGGCACTAGGCCCGAGCATTTTCATCTGTTAGTAATCTGTTATAATGACACCTTGGGGAGGGGCATTACAAACAGAAGTACGTGAGCGGTTGGACCAGGGACCGAAGCCCAAGATCTTGTTCAACTTCAATTAGGCACTAGGTCCGAGAGATCAATCTCTCTCCTTCTCGGCATTACAAGTTTAAATCTTGCATTTGCCGCTACACTTTGACTTAACTATGGAATACAATAAGGTAAGAATAATAATATTTTCTTGACATTAAAGAAAAAAATGGTTATAATTATTATATGCACCTCATAGTACCGGGAAACAAATCGATTATCAAGACCAATGCAAAATACCAACCATCCATCATTACTATTATTATTATTGGAATCAATTGTTGATTATTTGTTAAATAATATCAAAATAATGGTTTATTAGTGTAAACCTAACCATTACTTACTATTTTAATTCTTGATTCTATTATACGGTCCTAACATTTCAATTATTAGGTCGTAATATTTTCCATCCAACTTGCCTTGCTTAATTATACAACTTCTTCTGATCTTCTGATAAATGATCAGTTTATAAGCACCTTACGAGCACCTTCTACTTGGAACCTACATATTAAGCAAGACAAGTTTTGGAAATAGAAATTGAATTGGCACAACATAGAATAATGTGACTGGATAAGCAAGGCTCGTGAAGGTGAGAGCTGGGAATTCAGATCTGGAAAGCGATACTTGTGATATTCTCAACTCTCCCAGTTTATTAATTAAAGAGTTAGATCAAATTCAACATTTATATTTAAATATTTTTTATTCATTTTGAATTCAAGAACAGTAAAGTGGCATAGGATTCAATTCCCGAGAAATTTAGCCATAGTTTATTGAAACTCAATCAGTTTTAATAACTTGATTAAAGAGAATAGTAAGATGAAACCCAAATAAAAATAAAACAATTTCTGGTAGGTTTTTAAGTCATAAAATCTTCTTAAACTAAAGAAAATAGTAAATATTTTGTGAAAGTCTTTCAGCATACGATATATTTGATAAATGTATGGTTTTAGGCAATTCTCCAAATACAGTCATGACATCAGTCCATAATTAGATTTCGAATAAAGAAAGCATGATATACGGTAATTTTATGTGTAATTTATGATAACTGACCATAAATTGACCAAAATTCAATATAAAAAGTCTGAATTGCCGGAAATATATGGAATATTTCGGTAGTTTATAGTAAGTGTACACGTAAGTATAGTAACTGACCATGAATGACCCAGAATTCAATTCTAAACATTTTTATAAATTTACGAAAATTTACGAAATTTTTAGTAATTTATGGTAAAATTACGGGTATTTTATTATAACTTACCATAAATTTTCCAAAATTCAATTGAGAAACGTTTACAAATTTTCGGAAATTTTTGGAAATTTATGGAAATTTTCGGTTATTTACAGTAATTTTACAGGTGTATATGATAACTTACCATAAAAAACAAAAAATCAATTTTAAACGTTTTTATCAATTTCCAGACGTTTATAAAATTTAACGGTCATTAATAGTAATTTTACAAGTGTATATCGTAACTTACCATAAATTACCACAAAAATAATTTGTGGTAATTTTTTTTTAATAATAATAATTTGAATCATTTTTATAAATATCTGGAAATTTATGAAAATTTTGCAGGTAAATACGTGACCTTACCATAAATTACCAAAAATTTAGTTTCAAACATTTTTATAATTTCCCGAAAATTTATGAAATTTTTTCTTAATTTATGGTAATATTGCCAGTAATTTATAGTAACTTGCCATAAATTACTCAAAATTCAATTTTAAATATTTTCAAATTTAAGAATTTTTTTTAGTAATTTATGGTGATATTAGAGGTAAATTATTTAAACTGAAGATAAATTACCAAAAATTAAATTTAAAAATAAAGTATAATTTTTATTATTGACCTTTCACGTCATTTTTTACACTCAAGAGAGTAACAAGTACAGCTTGAGACTCGCTTTATAGGCGTCGAAAAGAGCTGAAAGCATGCATTGTCAAGAAAAACTGTTTTTTTAAGAGTTTCTGAAAAACCGCTATTACTACATACTACTTTCTAATGATAATTTATATCATCGTAAATTTTTAAAACAATTTAATCACTATTCTAGCAATTGTCTCAGAGTAGAATTGAGACTCTGAATTCTATAACCACGCATAAAATTTGCCTAGCCGCTCGAATTGGCCCCTGATGACTTAAAAATCAGTTTTCGAAAATTTAACTTTTTAAAACATCACTTTGTAGAAAATTTCATGGCGCATCTTTTTCTCGCTTCAAAAAAGTTGTATCTTTTACCGTTACTGTAAAAAATAAACAAACTCCATTTTTCAGACTAGCAAATTTACTCAATATTTTCACTTCAACTCGCTTCGAAAGACAAAATTCTTTATATTTTAAGATAAAAATTAAACACAATATCCTTCAAAGCGTTCTTAAGATAATGTGCTATTTCAAATTGATTTATTTTGTAAAATAGAAGTGTCATACATTTTTTTGGTAATCAGTATCAAAATAACGTTAGACAATTTTCAAACGCTTCGTTTATCGAGGGAATTTCGTGTAAGCCCAAGCTTTCAGCTATAAGAATGCTTGGTAGGATATAATTAAGTTTTCTGAAAAGTTTTACCCTCATTGAATTATTCTATAACAAAATAGGATCATTCAAATAGCATTGCCCGAGTACGAGAGGGGCGATAACTTTGGAGCTCGGTTGCACCGCGCTATTTAGCCCATTAGAATACAAGTTATGCAATGTCCTTGAAATAGGCGTACATTAGAAATATAATGCAAACAAAAAGCGAGGGCCGTAATGTTTATTTAATATTTTTAATACTGTACCGATTTATTATGTTCTTTATAAGATTGTCTACGAACTTTATTCATGCGGTTTTTACAAAATGTATTTAATATGTCCTAAACCATTTTTATTTCATTAGTAGTATAATTACTAACAAGTTTAGTTTGAATAAAAACCAGTAAAATGAAGTTCTACGGAATTTTCAAGAA
>JAAAKG020159175.1:0-29633 GCA_010014905.2 Druon quercuslanigerum | reverse complement strand
TAGAATAATAAATTTGCATGGTTTAAAAAATTCCTCTATATTAAAATTTTATTTTGAAATAATTTAATTTCGAGATTATTCAATAAAAAATGAAATTGTTTAAATGTTAATGCTGCTAATTGTAAAAAATACAATTTGAACTCGTTTCTTGATGAAAATGTCTAATTTTAGAAAACTTAAGTCTGAAATTTTTCAATTTTGATAAAAAAATGATAATACTTCAATTCCTTTCCATTGCATTCCAATTACAATCTGAAAAAATTAATCAGTATTTTTTCGGAAATTTAATACATATTACATACATTTAAATTTATTAATAAATATATTTGAAAATTTCTTTGGTAATGAATTTTCTGATTGATTATATTTTTAATGTTAGCAAATAAAAATTCTCAACAGTGCCGGTTCAATGTCATTTTCAGTTGCAAAACTATAGTGAGATAACGAAAAATGAGAATGCAGCAATGTTTATTGCTTATGTACTACAAATTAAAGAAAGTTTCTATTGTTATCATAATATTCATAATTCAGTATCAAATTGATAAGTAAAGTTTATTAAACATTAAGTCGCAAAAGAAATTTTGCAAAAAAAAAAAAATTAGCAAAGGAGGCCACCAGCAGGAATCGAGCCCGGACAATCACTAAAAGATCTGAACGACTCCCGCATGGCCTAATGTAGCACAGTCAAACTTGAACAAAAGGTTCACTCAGGCCTGAACAAACAAAAGCTTTTACATTCCGAGCGGCACTCTCTAGGGTTTTTTCCTCACCACCGCCGGTCCCAAAACAGGCACAGTCTCCGGGTTTCACTGACATTATTATAGTAACCATTTTAGTAATGACCTATTAGTGGAAGGAGTATGAATCCAAACAAAATTTCAATGGGTTCAGGCTTTCCTTGACAGTTGTTAAAACAAAGAGACTGTCGGATATGTTCGAGGAACTTTATCGAACCCATCTTCGTTCGAGTTTAAAGCCATTTCTGATGAAATCACCTAAAGCTTTAAAGCTACTTCTTTTTCGATAAGAGCATCGAGTGTGCTCTCGTGTTCCCATTGCCTCGTAAAGAGTCCTGATGCTTGGCAGACAGTTGGACCAATTTGAACAAGTTTTGATTTGAATCAACCTTCTCGTAACATGTGATTTGAAGCTTGATCAATCACCTTTTACTGCCCTGTCATTTTACTACAGGAATTTATTTCCGGAGAAGGAAGATCCTTGTCTTGAGTTCGAATCCAGACTCATCAAACTCTTGTTGATTTTTGTAAAACTCGTGAGAATCTCTCGGTAGTCCAGCCTTTGTCATCGAAGGTTGGGAAAAAGAGAATTGTTCTGGCAAACAAAATTTTTTGGTACAAATAACACATTTCGAGGTGTTCATTAATCGGATTTTTGGTATTCACATTAGTTTGCTAGATTGCAAGACTGCATGGGATTGCTTGGTCATTACAATATAATATTATTGAAAAATTAGTATAGGCCTATAATTATTTTTGTACACTGAATTTTATATAAAAATTACTAGCTTTTGCGAGTGATGTAAAGAAAATGAACTACAAATTAATCCTGATAAATCTAAAATCATACAATTATTTTCTTCAGAGGTCATCAAATTTGAGTACTAGCTGAGAGGTACAAATTTAGAAAAAGTTGTTAAAACAAATGACCTATTGATAATCTAGAACTATGTTCTAAAATTTAATCCTTAGGTTATCGCTTCGAAAAATTAAGGCTATATAAAGAAAGCATGTAAAAATTTTAATAAAATCAGTAAAAAAGTAATTTTTTACATCTCGCTGATGAGATCTGAGTTAGAATATGGCGAAATAATTTGGGAACTTTAGCTAAAATATCAACTTAATACTACTAAGAAAATCCAAAAGAGGTTTCTGAAGTTTCGGATTTTGAAGGAAGGTAAATTTCGTTCTCAAAGCAGTGATTTGTCAAATGTAAGAAATTCGGTATGTTTACTATTGAAGAATTTAGTGATTGCGCTTATCTTTTAGAAAAGCGTCAGCAATAATTTCGGAAACCGAATTTAATTCCAGATAGCAAAGAATAACTCAAATTTAATATAAAATAGAAGGCTGTTTTATATAAATTTTTAAAAATAAAAAAAACTGAAACAACACTTTTAAATGTAGTTAACTGAACACTAATGCAAATTCCAATAAAGATATAATTTTTAAACATCATTCTGTACTTGCACCCACTCTGCTATACGGTAGCAAAACCTGGCGATACCAAGAAAAGGATAGTAAAGCTAATGCACTCAGCATCCATGAAAATTACAAATCTTTCATTTTTGTTAATTAATATTATTTTAATTATTCCTAAAAAAGAAGAAAAATTTTTTTAATAAGCAGAGGAAAGAAAAATTAGAAGGCAACTAACGAAATCTGCTTTGTTTCATTTTTTATTATTATCGAATGGCATTAAAACACATTTTTCAGAAATAATCACCAACATAATATCCATCATAAGCATACAGAAATAGAGAATGTGAAAGAAGATCAAGATTCATGAAAACTCAGTACTAAATATAATTATCATAATAGCATATCCCTTGTTTAATTTGTATAAATCAGTTTTTGAATTATGAAATAAATCCTTTTTTAACATAAAACATTTCAATAAATTATCTCTGTCGTTACTTTCAAAATGCTAAATTTCAACATTATCCTAATCAAAATCAATTCCTTTGTATTCCTTGTGGGGGATCTTGTAGACAACACCCTCCTTTTGAAATGGATATAAAAGATCCTTGAAAAAAGGTATTATTAAATCCATTTCAAATGGTATACGGAAAATAGTACGAATCCTAAATATTTTTAAGATAAATTCAATAGTTTTTGGAAATTGACCAACATATGTAAGGATACATTATTAAAGAGCCTGCTTTTTATTTCTTGGATTCAACTTTCAATTGTAATTGTAATGTGATTCTCAATTAGCATTTGTGTGCAATGATTTAGAAAAAGGATATTCGTAGCAATTAATAATTTTAGGTGTTAATTTTGTTTGTCTAGTAGTCTATATCAATATTACTAAAATATTTATTAATATTAGGATTGCGAAAAAAATTATCCTCAACTCCGCTGGAGCTTCAGATTGCTGGTCCGAACGAAGCTAAAGAACTTTTTTTTACAATCTTACGATTAATCAATAATTGAATGATATCGATTTAGACCAGTAGACAAACAAAATTGATCACAAAAATTATTAATGAATTTCTCTGGTCAAAAATTCTAAATTAATAATGAAAATATGTATTCCTAACAATGCTCAAATTTCTTTTCTAAAAGGAAACATGGGACGAACCCTGTTGCCTGTGATCTAAGTTTTTGATTAATGTAACTTTGTTTTGAAAATATGAGCGAAAAATAAAATGAAAATTCTACTTTAATATGTATTTTCCTGCAGCAATTGGTAATAATATTGCCGTCCTGACCTTTAGTTACTTCTATAAAGTAAAGAGGCAAAGCATAATCTAACTTTTTAAAAGTGAAGACCTGCAAATATTTAATTGCAATTTCTTCTAAAATCGAGAAATGACTTAGACAATGGGAGTACCAAACTTTTGCCTATAAAAAGATCCATTAAATTTAAAATAAGTTGAGTTTATAATAAAATCTGTCCCTTTGATAAATTATTACTACTAATATTGTCCCATCTATTTAAAATTGCCTTTTCAACTAAAACAAGGGGTATAATCTTAAAAATTGCAATAACATCCAAAGAAATCATGACATACTAATCAAGAACCGTTTCTTCAATAATAATTTGTTGACATTCCAAGATATTTTTAATAGTGTATTTTAAAATTGTCTAAAAGTCGTTTAGAATAAACTTTGTGTTTTATTTATAGAAATTTAGTGGCAGTATTAGGAGTTGAAATAACTATTCTCAAAGATAGCCATCTTTTTTAATCTTTCTCAAACCATAGTATCTGACAAGACCTGTATCTTCAGTATTAATATCCGTCCATCTTACATCTTTTCCGGAAAATTCTTTCTTTCCCTAATTGTCGAGCATCTTGAATGTGTCTCTTTTAATTGTTTTAACTGTTTTTTTTTGTAATAAATCCAAGCTATCAGGATTAGAAAGTAAATTCTCCATATTCCTAATATAATCTGGTTTGTTTATACAAACAGTAATCTTTTGTTTATCAGCATTCATGCAAATTATATGAGACTGTTTTTAAGAAAACTTTTGGTTATCATGAAGCTTCTAGTTCAAGATAGCCATCTTCTTTTATTCTTTCTCAAATCATAGCATCTGACAAGACCTGTATCTTCAGTATTAATATCAGTTCATCTTACTTATTTTCCTAAAAGTACTTTCTTTTCATAATTGTCGAGCATCTTGAATTTGCCTCTTTCAATTCTTTTGACAGATTTTTATTTAAAGATCCAAGCTAACAGTATTAGAAAGAAAATTCTCCATATTCCTAATATAATCTGAGTGGTTAATTCAAACAGTAATGTTTCGTTTATCAGCATTCATGCAAATTATATGAAATTGTTTTAAAGCAAACTTTTGGTTATCATGAAGCTTCTAGCTCAAGATAGTCATCTTTTTAATTTTTCTCAAACTATAGCATCTGGCAAGACCTGCATCTTTAGTATTAATTTCAGTCCATCTTACATCTTCTCCTAAAAGTTTTTTCTTTCCCTAATTGTCGAGCATCTTGAATGTGTCTCTTTTAATTGTTTCAGCCGGTTTTTATTTAATGAATCCAAGCTATCGGGATTAGAAAGTACATTTTCGATTTTCCTAATTTAATCTGATTTGTTTATACAAACAGTAATCTTGCGTTAATCAGCATTCATGCAAATTAAATGAAACATTACAAAAATATCCAAAGAAAACATTACATAGTCATCAAGAACAGTTTCTTGAATAAGAATTTGTTGACATTCCTAGATATTTTTAATATTGTATTTTACAATTGTGATAAAGTCGTTTAGAATAAACTTTGTGTTTTATTTCTAGAAATACAGTGGCAGTATTAATACTTGAAATAACCATTCTCAAAGATAGCCATCTTTTTTTAATCTTCCTCAAACCATAGCATCTGAAAATACCTGTATCTTCAGCATTAATATCAGTCCATCTTACATCTTTTTCTAAAATTTCTTTCTTTCCCTAATGTCGAGCATCTTAAATGTGTCTCTTTAATTGTTTTAACAGATTTTTATTTAATAAATCCAATCTATCAGGATTAGTAAATAAATTCTCTATATTCCTAATATAATATGATTTGTTTATACAAACAATAATCTGGCGTTTATCAGCATTCATGCAAATTATATGAGATTGTTTTTAAAAAACTTTTGGTTATCATAAAGATTCTAGTTTAAGATAGCCATCTTTTGTAAAATCTTTTTCATACTATAGCATCTGACGAGACCTGTATCTTCAGTAGTAATATCAGTCCATCTGACATCTTTTTCTAAAATTTCTTTCTTTCCCTGATTGTCGAGCATCGTGAATTTGCCTCTTTTAATTCTTTTGCCAGATTTTTATTTCATAAATCCAAGCTATCAGGATTAGAAAGTAAATTCTCGATATTCCTAATATAATATGATTTGTTTATACAAACAGTAATCTTGCGTTTATCAGCATTCATGCAAATTATATAAGACTGTTTTTAAAAAATCCTTTAGTTATCACAAAGCTTCTAGTTCAAGATAGGCATCTTTTTTTATTCTTGCTCAAACCATAGCATCTGACAAGGCCTGTATCTTCAGTAATTTTATCTATCCATCTTACATCTTTTCCTAAAAGTTCTTTCTTCCCTAATTTTCGAGCATATGAAACGTGTCTTTTTTAATTAGTTTACAACATTTTTAGTGAATGAATCTAAGCTATCAGGATTATAAAGAAAATTCTCCATATTCCTAATATAATCTGATTAATTTATACAAACAATAATCTCGCGTTTATCAGCATTCATGCAAATTGTATGAGATTGTTATTAAGAAAACTTTTGGTTATCATGAAGTTTTTTAGTTTAAGATAGCCATATTTTTTTAATCTTTCTCAAACCGTAGCATCTGACAAGACCTGTATCATCAGTAATTATATCAGTCCATCTTAAATTTTTTCTAAAAGTTCTTTCTTTCATACTTGTCGAGCATCTTGAACGTGTCTCTTTCAAATGGTTTACAAGATTTTTATTTAATAAATCCAAGCTATCAGGATTAGAAAGTAAATTCACCATATTCCGAATATAATACGATTTGTTTAAACAAACAGTTATCTTGCATTAATCAGAATTCATTCAAAATATATGAAACATTGCAACAATATCCAAAGAAATCATTAAATAGTCATCAAGAAGCATTTCTTGAAAAACAATTAGTTGACATTCCTAGATATTTTAGATAGTGTATTTTAAAATTGTGATAGAGTCGTTGAGAATAAAATTTGTGTTTTATTTCTAGAAATTTAGTGGCAGTATTAAAAGTTTAAGTAACTATTCCTAAAGGTAGATATCTTTTTTAATTTTTCTTAAACCATAGCATCTGACAAGACCTGCATCTTGAGTATAAATCTCAGTCCATGTTACATCTTTTCCGCAAAATTTTTTCTTTTCCTAATTGTCGAGCATCTTGAACGTGTCTCTTTTAATTGAAAACTTTTGGTTATGATGAAGCTTCTAGTTCAAGATAGCCTTCTGTTTTTCAATCTTTCTTAAACCATAGCATCGGACAAGACCTGTATCTTTAGTAATTATCAGTCCATTTTAAATCTTTTCCTAAAATTTCTTTCTTTCCCTAATTGTCGAGCATCTTGGATTTGCCTCCTTTAATTGTTTTAACAGTTTTTTATTTAATAAATCCAAGCTATCAGGATTAGAATAAAAATTCTCCATATTCCTAATATAATATGATTTGTTCATACAAACAGTAATCTTGCATTTATCAGAATTCATTCAAAATATATGAAACATTGCAACAATATCCAAAGAAATCATTTAATAGTCATCAAGAACCGTTTCTTGAATAATAATTGATTGACATTCCTAGATATTTTTAATAGCGCATTTTAAAATTGTGATAGAGTCATTGAGAATAAAATTTGTGTTTTATTTCTAGAAATTTAGTAGCAGTATTAATAGTTGAAATAACCATCCTCAAAGATAGCCATCTTTTGTTAATTTTTCTCAAACCATAGCATCTGACAAGACCTATATCTTCCGTACTAATGTCCATCTTACATCTTTTCCTTAAAGTTTTTTCTTGCTCTAATTGTCGACCATCCGAAACGTGTGTCTTTTAATTGTCTTAACAGATTTTTATAAAATAATATCCAAGCTATCAGGATTTGAAAGTGAATTCTCGGTATTCCTAATATAATCTGATTTGTTTATACAAACAGTAATCTTGCTTTTATCAGCATTCATGTAAATAATATCAGACTATTTTTTAAAAAACTTTTGGTTATCATAAAGCTTTTAGTTCTAGATAGCCATCTTTTTTTAATCTTTCTCAAACCCTTGCATCTGACAAAACCTGTATTTTAAGTATTAATAACAGTCCATCTTACGTAATCTTGCGTTTATCAGCATTCATGCAAATTATATGAAGCATTGCAACAGTATCCCAAGAAATCATTACATAGCCATCAAGAACCATTTCTTGAATAATAATTTGTTGACATTCCTAGATATTTTTAATAGTGTATTTTAAAATTGTGGCAGAGTCGTTGATAATAAAATTTGTGTTTTTTTCTAGAAACTTAGTAGCTAAACTAAAATTTAGTAGTAAACTATTAAAAGTTCAACTAATCTTAAAAATAGCCATATTTTTTTAATCTTTCTCAAACTATAGCATCTGAAAAGACCTGTATCTTCAGTAATTATATCAGTCCATCTTAAATTTTTTTCTAAAAGTTCTTTCTTTCCCTAATTGTCAAGCATCTTGAATGTGTCTGTTTTAAATGGTTTACAAGATTTTCATTTAATAATTCCAAGCCATCAGGCTTAAAGAGAAAATTCTCCATATTCCTAATATAATCTGATATTTTGATACAAACAGTAATCTTGCGTTTATCAGCATTCATGCACATTGTATAAGATTGGTTTTAAGAAAACTTTTGGTAATCATGAAGCTTTTATTTTTTTGAGCTTCAATAAAGAATGTCACAGTTTTAGAGGTTGACGGATTTTGTGTACTTAATTCGACATTTTTAATTATTTCTAAAATTTGTTTCGACCTACCTTTTATCACACGGATACTAAGTAATATACCTAATCTGAGAATATCTGTAACTGAATCAGAAATTTAAATTTCTGTCAAATTTACAAACTAAAGATCCTTATCCCCTTCTTAAAAAATTCTGTTCAAATTTAAATTTTTCTCTTGAATATTAGTTTGCTGATCAATCGGAATGGAAATTTCTTATCATGTTTTTTTCATTGTTTAAAAATTTTTGATTAAGGAAAATCTGATGTTTTCAAAGATCAATAATTTCATCTTGTTGTAAGCATACTTCTTATTCACTCGTATTTCTGGAAATTTGGTAGTATGAGTTGAAAATTCTTTAAAGTATATTTAAATTTTCTTTTCAGAAATTTCTGTTAATGGAAAAATCTCGAAATTTGTTATCCGAGAAAAATATTTCTTTAGGCAAAGCACCTTTTCTTCTACAATCAATTAAAAACAGTAGCAGTAGCCTCTTATTTTTCTACTGATATCACACCATAATTTACCATTTCCAAAGGCCTGTGGACCATCTTTAACTTTGCTATGATAAAAAAAAAAATAATTGTAAAAAAGTGAAGCAGGGATAGAAATGAAATAGAATAGAAATAGGATATTAAATTGGATTTTAATCTCATTTAAATTTTTAAAATTTTATTTTATTTCAGTTCATTTCAAGTTGCATAATAACATAAACTAATGTGAAGCCCTACTCAGATGTCACTGCAGTACAACCTACATGTGGAGACACTCAAAAGGGGTGTAACGAGATATAGGCTAATCTGAGCTAACTGGGTTTTCTAGCGTATAAACCCTCGGCACGTGCCTGCTGCGTTTTGCATACGACTTTAGGCTTGAAGTACCCAGTTAGAAATCTAAATTAAATCGTAAAAATGAAATGACATCCGGAAAACGATCCAACAGTTTGTTCCGGTACTGGCCCATTACCTGTACCAGTACAGAACATATTTGTCATCAGGGAGTTTTCCAGTACTTGGCCAGTACTGAGCCAGTACCGTAAATAGTCTGTTGTGCCCTGGAAAACAATTAATTTAATTTTTTTTTGCGACAGTCATTAAAAGTAATTAAATCCTAATTTAAAAAAAAGTAATTAAATAAAACGTTATTAAGTCCATGTTGACAGAAAAAATAAAGTTCCAGTTTGAACAAAGAAACGAGGGTCAAATATAATGACAAAAAAAACTAAAACATGATGAGTTTATATTGAGCAATCAGAACATGGAAAGCAAATAAATTGTTTTTTGTTGTTGAAATTAATTAAGAGAGCAAACGTAAATAAATTTCAAAATGAGTGTAGGAAACTGGTTTTATGTGAAGATACCTTTTGATGTTAGGAAACTTTGCAGAAGGGCACCAAAAATTACAAGCAATTTTTTTTGTAATTGTGAATGCTGTTGTTGAAATGCTATATTTATTGAACGAATCAAAATTTTTTGATTTTATCGCTGGATTTTGAAGAATTTTACACCCTATCGAAATCCAAAGAAAAATTTCAAAAAGGGTGATAATTTATGAAGATAAGGGTAATTTTCTTGAAAATTAAATGTTTCAATTTTATTCCAAAAGTACATGAGATAGGGAAAAATTTTATCCAGAAAATATGTTTTGTTTTAAAAGTTCTTTAAGAAATTTTTGATAAAATGTTCGATGGTACCTATTTATTTTTTGATTAAAAATTGATATTTTTGATTAAAAATTCAAATATTATGTTGGAAAATCTTCCTTTTGCAAAAAAGTATTCCTGTTGGTTAAAAATTGTTATATTTTGTTGAAAATTCGTCTTTTTTGATAGAAAATTAATATTTTTGGTTTAAAATGCAACTGTTTGGTTGCAAGTAATTCTGCTTTAGTTAATGATTCAAGAATTTTGTTAAAAATTCGTATTTTTTGGATTCAAAATTATTGTTTCAAAATAAAAGTTCAATGATTGATTTAAAAATTAACTTTTCTGTGAAACCTAATATCTTTTGATAAACCATTTAATTATGTTGGTTAAAAAAATAGGCTTGTTTTTAACAAAACAATTTTGTAAAAAATTCCAATGTTTTGTAGAAAAATCGTTTTTTACATCGAAAATTCATTTTTTTGAAAGAAATTTAACTACTACATGGTTGGTTGAGAATTTATTTTTCCCGTTCAAAAAATCAACTGTTTGGTTAAAAATTTATGTAATTTGTATTTTTTAGCAAAAAATCAATATTCGGTTTTAGAATCCACCACCATTCAATTAATGTAAATAATTATGAATATTAAATAAATAATAAATTATCTTCTATATCAAAATTGTGGTACAATACAGTTGTACCTCATTAAAATTGTTTAAAGAGTGTCTCAAAGCGACCATTATCTCGTCTGCATCAACTAGCATTTCACACTTCCTATTTCTCATGCTGCCTAACACTGCACTTTTACCTGCCTTCATAATGATCAGCGCACCTTAATAAAACAATTTGTTCTTTCCTTCAAAATCGTTTTGAAATTTCTGCTCTTTTTCTTTTTCAATTTCCTCTTTTTGTGTCTGTAATCATTTTAAAATATATTTCTCTCATTGTCGCTAAGTTCTGTTATGCTTGACTTTCTGTTATACGCTTTTTTCTTTTTTTGGGCAGCTGTTTGGATGTCATCATTCCACCAAGCATTATCCGAGATTCTTCCTACAATCGCAGTACCACACACTCCAGTCGCACTCCTATCAAGAGTATTCTGGATCACAGAGAATGCTCTATCCGTTATCATTTGTTTTTGTATCCCCAAGATAACGCTTATACTATTAGGAAATTTCGCTTAATTTTCACTTACAAAATATTTAATTCAGGAACCGGGATATAAGTTTCGATTAGCAAAGAATTTTGGAACAAAGTTCCATTTCTAGTGTTCTTAGATGCAGTGCTTTTTAAATACAAAAGTAAAAAGTTCTCGCGTGTTTCGCTATACACTTGAAGAGGGCTTTTTCAACCCTGCTGGCGTGTACTTTCCGACATGTACATACTCTTTTTCCACTTGTGTAGGAAATGCATGACCACGGAGCACTGCTCACGCGATCGTAGGCGATGTACAACGGAGAATCGACTTGTATTTCTTTTATGGATCCAATTTTTTGTTCCAAAGTACTGAGTTCTAAAGGAAATTGAGCTGAATAGAGTAGACTTTATTTATACCTTCAGTGTGCTTTACAAGTGGCTTAAAAATAAGCCAATTGAATAGAAAAAAGAAGCAATTTGTGCATACACTTATGTAGACAGAAATTTTTAATTTAACCAGAAAAAAATTCACAGGCGAATGCAAAAATTACACAGCTGAGAAAAATAACCTGCGCTGACTTAAATAACATTCGACTAAATAGGAAAACCTTTAAGCGAAAGATACGTTTTTTGAATTAAATAGTTCAATTTCGAAGCCAAAAAACTAAATTTTGCGAATAAAGCTGAATTTTGTAACAAAAAAATATTTTTTAAACAGGAAAGATGAAATTTCTACCATAAATTATCAATTTTTAATCCAAAAGGACAAATTTGGAACAAAACAGTTACATTCACAACCTTAAAAGATGCATTTTCTGTCCAAAGAAAGAAAACAAAAAAATTACACCAAAAATTAAATCCTCAACCATATAGATGACAAATATTTCTGGAACCAAATATGTAATAGATAAATTTTTAGTTGCAAAATTAATGTTCAACAAAAAAAAACAAGTGTTTACCTGGTTAAATAAAATAGAATAAAATAAAAAAGTAAATTTCAACCAAATAGTTGAATAGGAGTGACTTTTGAGATAATTTTAATTTATACGAAATAGTACAACCTTATATCAAGCAGTTAGATTTTTCACTGAAAAAATGAGAATTTTAAAGCAAATATTAAAATTTTCAAAAAAAGGATGAATTTTTGAGCAACGATATGATTGCTCTAAAAAAAACGGTTTTCAAACAATATACATGAAGTTTCAATAAATTAATTTAAGTTTAAAGAGAAAAGACGAATTACCTGCAAAAGAGTTGAATTTTTAGCCCGAAAATATTTTCTTTTTTTAAATAAAAATAGGTGGATTTATCAAAAGTTGGTAAATGTTAATAAAATCGTTTAATTATTAACCAAATAGTTGAATTTTTAAACAAAAATATAAATTTCCAACAAAATATTCATTTCCAACCTGAAAGTTTAATTTTCTACCAAATTATTAAATATTGAAACCAAAAGGAAGAACTTACTACAAAATGGTTAAATTGTCAACCCGAAAATAATTATTTTTAGTTTAAATAAGAAATAAAATAATCAATTACAAAAAAAATTGTTTAACTTTAAACTAATTAGATGAGTTTTCAATAGTTGCATTTTGAACTCAATGATAATTTCAAAATAATGATCAAAAAAGAAGGTAAATTAAAATTTTTCAATCGGAAATAATGATTTTATAACAAAATAGTTTATTTGAATTTCTTAATTTTCAACTAAAGAGTTAATTTTTCAATAAGAAATATAAATTTATTGCAAAAAAGTTTACCTTGAGATCAATATTTTAATTTTCTACAAAATAGTGGAATTTTCTACCCGAAAATATTACTTTTTAAATAATATGTTGAATCTAGAACCAAAATGGAAATTAATATTTTTCAATTGTGTAGCCTCAGGTGAAATATTTAATCTTTAATCAAAAATGATAATTTTGAACAAAAAAATTAATTTTTAACCGAAAAATACGAATTTTCAACTGAAAAATATCAGTTATCGACCAAAAATGAAATATTTTCAAGTTTAGTCAAAACTTATTCACAATTAACAAAAAAAGATTTTCAACAAAATAGTGTGACCTTTAACCCAAAAGATGATTTTTCAACAACAAAAAATACATTTTTAAAAAGTTAGCTTAACTTTCAATCAAGTACCTGTGTCTTTGAATAAAAAAGATAAACTTTCAGGTTATGACTAAAGGTATAATATTACACATTTCAAACAAAATTATTGAACTGTCAAATTTGGTTTTATTTGCTTAATTCGCATTTAAGCTAAAACACTATAAAAAGAAGAAAAAGGATACATTTTTCGGAATAAGGGTAAAAAAACAATTTCTTAAAAACATGAAATGACTCAATATTATCTAAGTTTGTAACGTTACTTTCATTGATCCCCTGCTACCAACTGTAATTTTTGGTGTAGCCCTTGAGTCATCTGATATATTTCAAATTCAATTTCTATTTAAAAGAGCCTTATTATTGGGAGAAAAAATTCTATCAAAAGAATTGACAAATAATTTTTATATTTATACTTTTTTCTTAATTTCTAAGGTACAGGATAAAGGGCAAAAATATTACTAACAATAATGAAAGGAGAATCGGCTGTTTGGAAACCTGGAAGTCATCTGCCTGGCTATGTTGAACTTATGGGAGTCACGTTGAAACGTCTAGCCAGGATCCTCTTAAACGTGGCAGCTTGGCAGACGACAGTTCCTGACCCTTGGATATTTACGTGTATGGTTGCGAGGTGCGTGTAAAATTGTTTACACTGACTGTTCGGGAATTTATATGTCATTTCTCTTTGCTATCAAGAACATACGGGACTCACATTAAAACATCTAGCCAGGCTGCTCTTGAGTGCGGCAGCCTTGCAGATGACAGTGCCTGACCCGTGGAGATTTATACGCCAGATTGCGAGGTGCGTGAAAATTGTTTACTCTGGCTGTTCGGGAACTTAAATGTCATTTCCCTTGCTAATGAAAACGTACAGGACTCACTTTGAAACGTCTAGCCAGGATCCTCTTGAATGTGGCAGCCCTGTAGATGACAGTGCCTGACCCTTAGAGATTTATATTTCATATTGTGAGGTGCGTGTAAAATTATTTACACTGGCTGTTCGGGAACCTAGATGGCATTTCTCTTGCTATCGAGAACGTACGGGTCTCACGTTGAAACGTCTAGCCAGGATCCTCTTGAATGTGGCAGTCATGACTTATACGGCTGCTTGTAAGGTGCCTGTCAAATCTTTTGCATTAGGTGTTCGGGAACAGATGTATTCTACCTGGGTATGTCGAACGTAAGGGACTCTCATACAAACGTCTAGCCAGGAACCTCTTGAAAGTAGCAGCTCATTGTTCGTAGAAAATTATGAATTTAATTGATTCTATTTGGACACAATACTTGTCTGAGAGAATAATCAGATCCTACCAATCAACACCAGCTGTGCGCATACAGCTATCAATATTGTGACCCTAAGCTCTCTTATTATCTGAATGGTCATTAATAATTTCTATCGAATTTCGCTTTTTTTGTAAAACGCCAAATGCCACGTTACAATATTTCATTAATCGCAAACGGCTTGGATGTTTTGTGTGTACTTTTATAGGATCTTTATAGGATCATTAGGTACCGTGGGCTGGTCTCTCCTAAGTTTTTAAAATTTAATAAATTAATTTTCTAGGGTAAATATTCAAATTAAACAACACAGAATAGTATTATATCGAATTGTCTACCATCAATGTTAATTTGATAGCAATAAAGTGATGATATCTAATGAGCTTTTCAAAAAGTTTGATAAATTACTCGGCTCGGAAGTTTTATTCCGGCAAACCACGTTCATTTCATAAATGATAGTACAGCACGAAACCTGGCTACGGAAGTGCGGTGTTCGTGGTCTCTCCTCCCACTTATCTTCGTTTTTTAATAAGAAAAGAAGACTTAAAAACTAATATTTTTCTTATGTGAAAAAATTTCTTAGGTTAAAAAAATAACTTAAAGCAACAACAATAGGCAAAAGCAATCTATAACTTGCAATGTTTAAAAATATATTAAAAATAATAATTTTGTAAACTTAAAAATACTCTTGGCTTATTGAGATACAACATTTCTGGGCTATTGGATTATTAAAAAATTACAGAATTAAATTTAATACAGAAAACACTTAAAATAAGATAAAAATCTATATAATATTCAAGAAATGTGCATGAGAATAGTTGATAAATCAAAAATATTTCCGAAAAAAAAGCATATGGGTCTTAAAACCCAGTATTTCCTATTTTATCTTTTTTTAAATTATTTTTTTTATTTTTTATTAGAACTTTATCTACTTTATTGAAAAATTTTCTTTGATTTGTTTAAAGATTCATTATTTTAGTTGGCATCAAACATTGAGTTGAAAATTCATAAATGTTGTAGGAAAATGGGCTGACTGAAACTTAATCCTCTTGGGTAAAAAGTAATTTTGTTTTGTTGAAAATTGAAATAATTAGGTAAAGTTCAAATTGAATGGTTAAGAATCCATTTCTTTGTTAAGTGATTAAAATTTTTTGATAAAATTTTACTATTTTATTTTTTGTTGCAAATTGATTTTTTTGTTTTGAAAATTTATCTCTTTCATTTAAAAATTTAAATTGAAACTATTCCGTCAAAAATAGAACTGATTCTTTAAAAATTAATATTTGTGTGGTTGAAGATTCATCATATCAGTTCGAAACTTATCTTTGGGTTGAAAAATTAAATGCTCCTTTGAAAATTAATTTTTCTTTTGTCAAAAATTATTTGAAGTCCTCAAGATTATTCAATTTTGACAATCTCATTTTTCATAAAAATTCATCTACTTGGTTAAATTTGAACTGCTTAATTAAAAATGAATAATTTGTCTTTTTAGTTAAAGATTTATCTTTTTGCTTAAAAGTTAATAGTTTGTACTTGCAAAAAATATTCTTTTAAAAATCGACGTATTTTGTAGTAAGTACCTCTCGTTTGGCAAATAAATAATTCTCCTGTTCAAAAATTAATTTCTTTGTTGTGAAATATTTAACTGCTGTTTTAAAAAGTAACATGTGACTGCTTGTTCAATCGTTGAAGCCACATCATTGTTATCAGTAAAAATTGACTGCAAATCATTCAGTTTTCATTCATTCAAATTTATAGTTCAAGTCTAGCCTTATCATTTGCATCTTTTCGAAATTAATACTAACTTCACTATTGCCTTTATCTTTTCAGTGGAAAGAATAAATTCACAGTGTTAATTGCTATCCTAAATTGTTTTTGGGAAACTTTTCCTATTAAGATAAAGCACGCATGATATATAGAGCCAGTATTATTTACATGGAGGATATCGAATTGTTAGAAAGGAGGTGCAAATCGAAAGGGGAAACCCCTCACACACATGTAGCCGTTTACACAGCAGGGCGTACGGCCTCAGATAGGAAGAGATAGATGACCTGAACACGTGAGATCACACTAGCGATATCAGTTTCCGGTTTACAAGCCTCATTATTTTCATGTTAGCTCGATTCGTGCCGGACACAATATACAATTTCAAGTGTTCGATCATTCGTTTATTGTCAGGTCGCACTTCAATTGACGCCTAAATTGTTGCTGCGATTCCTCCTAGAAACACAGGCAAAATATAACCTTTTTTATTGATCCTTTTTTTCTAGAAAGCACTTCATCAGAATTCCGGTTCAATTCGTAGAGAGCGGAGTACAAATTATAGTCCTGCGAGGGTCCTTTTAATCATTAACATCTGATCTTGCATTTACTGATTGGACCATTGTCATCATCATCATCATCTGATCTTGCCTTCAATGACTAACTCCTCATCACCAACATGATCTGATCTAGCCTTTAATGACTAACTCCTCATCACCAACATGATCTGATCTTGCCCTCATTGACCGGATCATTATCATCATTGGAACTTGTAATTTCTGGCTAGATCATCATCATCATTTGATCTTGCTTTTACTGGCTGCATGATCATCATCATTTAATATTTTTCAGTAGCTGAAACATCATCTTTAGCATCATCAGCATCTGATCTTGCATTCACTGACTGAAACATTATTATTATCATTTGATCTTGTCTTCACTATCTGGATCATCATCATCATCTGATCTTGTCCTTACTAACTGAATTATCAGCATCAGAGTTTGATGCTGTCTTCTCAAGCTGGATTATAATCATTGTCATCATATGATTTAGCCTTCTCTAGCTTGACCATTTGAATCATTAAAATTTGCCTTCACTGTCTTAATCATCAGCATCATCAGCTGGATTATTATTATCATTTAATATTATGTTTACTGGCTGGATTATTATAATCAGCTGATCTTCTCTTCACTGGCTAAATCCTCATCACCATCATGATATGATCTGGCCCTAATTCATGACTAGACCATTATCATCATCTGATATTGTTATTACTGATTGGTTCTTTATCACCATCATCATCATCTCGTCTTGCCTCTACTGGCTGTATCATTATCATCATCATCATTTGAAATTTTTTTACTAGCTTGATCATCGTTATCACTAATGTTTTGAAAATGCAGTTTTTTAATAATAATTTATCAAGTCAGTTAAATTTTTTTTCTTTGGTTTCTAATTTAACTACTTCCTTTAAAATTTGTTATTTTTCGCTGGAATTTAAATAATGTTCAATTTTTTCTTTGAAACATAATGTACTTTGTTCAAAATCCTTTCCTTCCATTCAGAGTTCAATTTCTCGATGAAAATTCATCTTTTTGGTCGAATTAAGTTTTTTTTCTTTGTTGTTAATTAAAATCGAAGTATAATTTAATCTATCTTTCCCTATTGGAAATCATTATGAATCTAAAATTGTAATATTTTGTTGGTTGAAAAAGTTTTTTTTTAGTTTCTAAATTTAAATATTTGGTTAACAATTTATATTAAAGTTGAAAGTTAAACTAGTTTTTCAAAATTAATTGTTTTTTTAATGATATATAATTTTAGTTTAAAATTTATCAGTTTAGTTGAAAATTTAACTGTTTCGTCAAAAATCATATTATTTAAAATTAATTTTCTTTAGTTTACATTTTAACTTTCGTTGAAAATTCAAATTATATAAAATTGTCGTTGTTTACTGTGAATTTAAATATTCTACAATTCATTCATTTATCAAATCATGAATTTAAATTATTTAAACCAGTATATATTGATTTTGAATAAGTCCTTCACTCGGTTTCGTCTGTGTGCCGGCGAAAATTTTTTTGAGAATTTAAAAAAACAAAATTTTTAAACATAATATAGGATTCATTCACTAATTGTAAGTACATCATAACGAAGTGTCACTTCTATGACAACTTCAGAATTTCTATATCCCAAAATTTAAAAAATTGGTGTGGAATTTTGGGAGAGATTACGATATTAGTTAAGATAAAGCTCTTAGATGAATCTTTGTTTGTAACAATAAAGAAATGTTTACCAGAACCGACAGTGCATACGTAAACTATAAATATAGTATTTACTAATGTATGTATCAGTATTGCAAATTCATCGAGCTGATGCATTTGGTCTTGATTAGCTAAGAATTAAATTAGAAGATGTAGGATTTTGTGGGCATGCTAGTCCATTGACGGAACTCATCTGTATAGTTTGTTTCTTCCATTTTTGTATCTTCTTTAATTCGTATTGTTTAATTCTCTGAGAACAACTTTTGTTGCCCAGGTATGAATTTAACTACAAGATGTTGGATTTTGTTGGTATTCTCGTCCAATCATGTTGTATCATTAGCTGATGTTAATTGATATTAAACAGATAAGAATTTAAATAAAAAATGTTGGATTTTATTGGTACACTGGACCATTATCTTATTTTTGAATTTTTACATGGTGAACATCAATCAGCATCAGCTAATCATGCAAAATTATTGGTAGAAGATACAACAATTGTGAAAAAATATACATATAGGTTGCTTCAATGGACCAGTAAGCCAAAGACACCCAATATCTGCTAATTAAATTCTTACCTGATCAACATCAATCAAGACCGGCTAATGACACAACACGGTTAAAAGAAGATGCAAGAGTATAACAAACTATACAGATAGTTTCTTTTAATGAACAGTATACTAACAAAATCCAACTTCTTCTAATTAAGTTCTAAAATGATGAATATTAATCAGCTTAAGTTAATCATTATACGTGGTCGAAAGAATTTTGAATTGAATTTTGAAACAAGGAACAGGCTATACAGATGAGTTGTTTCAATAGTCCAGTACACAAAAAAAATCAAAAATCTGTTATAAAATTCTTACTTGATCAACATCCCTTAACATTAATTATTCATGCAACATGGTAGAAAGAACATATAGGAAACAAAGTATACAGATAAATTGTTCTAATGGTCCACTATATCAACAAAGTAAAGAATATTTTAATTCAATTCTTATCTAGACAACACCAATTAACATCAGCTAATCATACAACACGGTTAGAAGAAGTTGCAACCTTGGAACAAACAAACTATACATATGGTTTCTTTCAATGGACCAGTATACGAACAAAATCCAAAATCTGCTAATTAAATTCTTACCTGATCAACATCAATGAAATCAGCTAATTATATAACATGATTGAAAGAAGATATAAAAAACAAACTATACCGATGGGTTGCGTCAATATATCAGTATACAAAAACAATCTAAAGTCCTATAATTAAATGTTTGCCTGTTTAACATCAATAAACATTGTCTTATCATAGAACATAGTTTGAAGCAGATAGAACAATAGAACAAACAAGCTCTACAGATGGGTTCTTTAAATGGACCAGCATACCAACAAAATCCAAAATCTTCAAGTCAAATTCTTACATCGTCAACATCAATTAGCATAAGATAATTATATAATAGGGTTGGAAGAATATACGATAAGGGGACAAACAAACTATACGGATGGAATGAACCAGTACACCAAAAAAATTAAAATCTGGTAATGAAATTCTTATATGTCCAATATTAATTAAAATCATCTAATCATAATATATTTTTAGAAGATCATAAAACAAAAGAACTATAGAAATTGGTTCTTTTAATGCACCAGTATACGAACATAATCCAAAATATGATAATTAAATTCTTAACTGGTCAATATTAATCAACATCAGCTAATCATACAATATGCTTTTAAGAAGATATAAAAAACAAACTATAGAGATTGTTTCTTTTAATGGACCAGTATACGAACATAATCCAAAATATGCTAATTAAATTCTTACATGGTCAACATTATTCAACATCAGATAATCATACCACATGGTTGGGAAAACCTATAATAAGCAGACTATTCAGATTGGTTCTTTTAATGGTCAGTATATTAACATAATCCCAAATCTGATAATTAAATTCTTACGTGGTCAACATTATTCAACATCAGCTAAATATAAAGAACACTTAGAAAAAGATACAGCATTGGATCAAATAAATTATAAAGATGGGTTCTTTTTATAAAACACATTAACATCAGATCATCATACAACACGGTTGAAAGAAGCTACCATAATGGAAAAAACAAACTATACAGATGACTTCTTTCAATGGACCAGCATACTTACAGAATGCAGCATCTGCTAATTAAATTCTTACCTGATCAACATCAATCAATATCAGCTAATCATACAACATTGCTAGGAAAAGATATAATAAACAGACTATACAGATGGGTTCTTTCAATGGACCACCATACAAACAAAATCCAAAATCTTTGAGTTAAATTCTCACATCGTCAACATCAATTAGCATAAGCTAATTATACAACAGGGTTGGAAGAAGACACGAGAAGGAAACAAACAAATCGTGTGGATGGAATAAAACAGTACATAAAAAAATTCAACATCTGCTAATTAAATTTTTATCTGGGCAATATAATTCAGCATCAGCTAATCATACAACACGGTTGAAAGAAGCTACAATAATGAAACAAACAAACTATACAGATGACTTCTTTCAATGGACCAGTATACTTACAAAATGCAACATCCACTAATTAAATTCTTACCTGATCGACATCAATCGATATCAGCTAATCATACAATATGGTTGGGAAAACATATAACAAACAGACTATACAGATGGGTTCTTATAATAGACCAGTATACCAACATAATCCAGCATCTGATAATTAAATTCTTACCTGTTCTACATCAATCAACATCAGCTAATCATCCAACATGGTTAGGAGAAGATATAACAAACAGACCATACAGATGGTTTCTTTCAATGGACCAGTATACAAACATAATACAAAATCTGCTAATTACATTCTTACCTGATCAACATAAATCAAATCAGCTAATCTTACAACATGGTTGAAAGAAGATATAAAACACAAACTATATCGAGGAGTTGTTTGAAACGATCAGTATACCAATACAATCCAAAGTCTGTTAAATATATTTTTACCTGTTCAACAGCAATTAACATTATCGTATCATAGAACATAGTTTAAGGAAGATAGAACAATAAAACAAACAAGCTCTACAGATGGATTCTTTTAATGGACCAGTATAAGAAAAAATCCTAATTCTTAAGTTAAATTTTTACATCGTCAACATTAATTAGCATAAGCTTATTATACAATAGGTTTGGAAGAAGGTACGCCAATGGAACAAACAAATTATGTGGATGGAATGAACCAATACACCAAAAAATTCAGCATTCGCTAATTAAATTCTTATCTGGTCAATATTAAACAACATCAGCTAATCATACAATATTTTTAGAAGATAATAAAACAAGAAAACTATAGAAATTGGTTCATTCAATGGACCAGCATACGAACATAATCCAAAATCTGCTAATTAAATTATTCTATGGTCAACATTAATAAACATAAGCTAATCATGCAACACGGGTAGAAAGGATACAATAATGAACCAAGTAAACTATACAGATGGGTTCTTTCAATGAACCATATTAACATCAGATAATCATACAACAAGGTTCAAAGAAGTTACAATAATGGAGCAAACAAACTATACAAATGGGTTCTTTCAATGGACCAGTATACAAACAAAATCAAAATCTGCTAATTAAATTCTTACCTGATCAACATAAATTAAAATCACCTAATCATACAACATGGTTAAAAGAAGATATAAAAAACAAACTATACCGATGGGTTGTTTCAATGTATCAAATAATTCCAAAGTATTTCAATTAAATTTTTACCTGTTTAATATTAATCAACATAATCTTATTATTGAACATAGTTTAAAGAAAATAAAAGAATGTAACAAACTCTACAGATGGGTTCTTTTAATGGAGCAGTACACCAACAAAGTTCAAAATCTGTAAGTTAAATTCTTACATTGTCAACATCAATTAGCATAAGCAAATTATAAAACAGGTTTGGAAGTATATACGCCAAGGGGACAAACAAACTATGTGGATGGAATGAACCAGTACACCAAAAAAATTCAGAAACGGCTAATTAAATTCTTAACTGGTCAATATTAATCAACATCAGCTAATCATACAATATGCTTTTAAGAAAATATAACAAACAAACTATGGAGATTGTTTGTTTTAATGGACCAGTATACGAACATAATCCAAAATATGCTAATTAAATTCTTACATGGTCAACATTATTCAACATCAGATAATCATACCACATGGTTGGGAAAACCTATAATAAGCAGACTATTCAGATTGGTTCTTTTAATGGTCAGTATATTAACATAATCCCAAATCTGATAATTAAATTCTTACGTGGTCAACATTATTCAACATCAGCTAAATATAAAGAACACTTAGAAAAAGATACAGCATTGGATCAAATAAATTATAAAGATGGGTTCTTTTTATAAAACACATTAACATCAGATCATCATACAACACGGTTGAAAGAAGCTACCATAATGGAAAAAACAAACTATACAGATGACTTCTTTCAATGGACCAGCATACTTACAGAATGCAGCATCTGCTAATTAAATTCTTACCTGATCAACATCAATCAATATCAGCTAATCATACAACATTGCTAGGAAAAGATATAACAAACAGACTATACAGATGGGTTCTTTCAATGGACCAGTATACCAACATAATCCAACATCTGCTAATAAATTCTTACATGGACAACATCAGTCAACATCAGCTATTCATACAACATGTTTGGGAGAAGATATAACATACAGATCATACAGATAAGTTCTTGAAATGGATCACTATACAAACAAAATCTAAAATCTGCTAATTAAGTGCTTACCTGATCAACATAAATCAAAATCAGCTTATCATACAACATGGTTGAAAGAACATATAAAACACAAACTACACTAAAGGTTTGTTTGAATAGACCAGTGTACCAAAACAATCCAAAGTCTTTTAATTAAATTTTTACCTGTTTAACATCAATCAATATTATCTTATCATAGAACATAGTTTGAAGAAGATAGAACAACGGAACTAACACGTTCTACGAATAGGTATTTTTAATGGACCAGTATACCAACAAAATCCAAAATATTTAAGTTAAATTCTTACATCGTGAACATCAATTAGCATTAGCTAATTATACAAAAGGGCTGGTAGAATATACGATAAGGGGGCAAACAAACTATGCGGATGGAATGAACCAGTAAACCAAAAAATGCAACATCTGCTAACTAATTCTTACCTGATCAGAATCAATCAGTATCAGCTAATCATATAACATGGCTAGAATAAGATATAACAAACAAACTATAGAGATGGGTTCTTTCAATAGACCAGTATACCATCAAAATCCAACTTCTACTAATAACATTCTGACCTAATCAACATCAATCCACATAAGCTAATCATACAACATGGTTAAAAGAAGATAGAACAAAAAAACTATACCGGTGGATTGTTTGAATGCACCGGTATCAATTAACCTAAGCTGATCATGCAATACAATTGGAAGAATATAAAACAATATAACAAACTATACAGACAGGTTCTTTTAGTGGACTAGTAATGCAACTAAATCCGACGCCCGCTAATTTTAAAATCAATCTTCTAAATGACAAATTATTCTACAAACAGACTTTTAGATTTTTATCTCTCTATAGTTTGAAGGTTTCCGCACATATGAATTCAAGATTGATTAAAAGTGAGGTTTCTCGTCGATTTATTGAAGCAGTTTTAGCAATTGGGTTAGTACTTTATTTGCGGCATTTAAATTCCTAGTGGATAGCGATCGGTCGAGATTCCTTCTGTTCGAGTCACAGTTTGATTTCGCTGATTCGATTGTTCTGCTGGTCCCTCGACCTCTTGAGAGTGAATCTCCTCCGTCCTCGAGATAGACAGTCTTCTGCTCTCATTCTCTTAAACCCTCAACCACCCCCTCAACCACCCTCTCAACTACTCCCTCACCACAACCTCGACCCTCTTTAAGTTCACTCTTCTCAAGCGACGAGAAAGTATTAATCCTCAATCTACAAGTCGAATCAATTTTTAATCCTGTTAACTTCACCGAGCGAGAAAAATCTCAGCGAGTCACGTACTTACTTTCGAAAATAGACTGGGAAGAGAGAGGAAGCATTTGGATGAAATAGAAAAGAAAGTAGTCCACGCCCAATTGCCAGGAACTTTACTTTGCCCGGATAAAAGTCGCTTTTAAAATCTACTCACAATCAGTACTTTCAACTTCTCTGTTATAGTTATGCCAGTAAACAGGGTGTCCATCGGACGAGTGTTTTTTAAATTCCCAGTTTTTTCCTGTAGATTTGTGATTTTTCCAGGTCAATTTAAACTAGAGAGGAAGATGTGAATGATTTCAAGTGAGTTTCAAAGATTGTAATTTCGAATTTGAGTAGGAATTTTGTTTTAAACTCAAGTCTTTTAATTCAAGATTTAAATTGTTTTCCGAAATCCCGAGACCATGTGAAAAATTCTCTGTTTCAAGAAATGTGACCATTATTTACAAAAATTACCTGTTATAAAGTATAAATTAAAATACTTTAAGGAAATTTCATGTTTCCCATTCACAATTATATTTATTATCAAAAATATAGTAACTATCTGTTTGCAAAATTTTGAAGATGAAAGTTTGAAATTGAGTGAAATTTTTATTTGCAAAGAATAAAATAAAATTTTTATTTAAACAAATTCTGGCTCAAAGCAAGAAATTTTTCAGGTACTTTCTAAAATTTGACGAATTTTGACTTGTGGCAAGACTACTTTTAAAATTTTTTTTTTTATAAATAAGAATCAAAATTATTTTTCAAAACATTCTCAAAAAAAAACTAATAACAGAGTTGTTAAATTTTCAATCATGCTTTTTAATTTTTTACCGAGAAAGCCAAATTTTCAACAAATTAGTTATATCCTTAAGCAAAACTAATAAAATTTGTACTAAAAAAGACAAAATTTTGAACTAAAAAAATGAACCCTATAACGCAAAGAAGCATTTTTAATTAAAATCGGCGTTTTTTTGACATAAAAAATTAATTTTTAAAGAAGTAGTTGAATTTTCAAACAAAAAGGGTTTTCTGCAAAAAAAACGATTTTTTAAAAAACTGGATCAATTTTCAACATGAAATGAAATAGTTAAATTTTTAATTAAAAAAATTAGTTCTCAATTTAAAAAGACAAATTTTTTACAAAAAAATCAACTTTCTTCTAAGAAGTTCAATTATTGTTAATCCAAACAGACAAATTTTTTCAATAAAGATAGATTTTCAATTTAAAAATATGAACTTTTAATTTAAAAAATTGATTTTCAAAATATGATTTTAATTGTCTGTATACAAGTCAATATTTAAACAAACAAGCGAATTTTCATGAAATTATTTTAATTTTTAACTAAACTTATAAATGTGCAATTTTCGCATTTGCCGCTAAAAATACCAGAATGGAATAGACAAATATTTATTTTTTAGAATTAGTTTAATGTTTAAAAAAATTAATATTCTACAAAACAGTTGAATTTTTAATCGAATTTATGAATTTCTGATTCAAAAATTTTAAATTTTTAATAAAAAAATTACTTTTTGACGATACAATTGATTTTTAGTTAAATATTTAAATGTTCAGTTACAAAAATGATTTTTTACAACAACTAAAAAGTGGATTTTCAGTAAATTTTTAAAAATTTTCAAAAAACAGATAAATGTTCAACTAAAATGATGAAATTTTAACCAAAAAATGAATTTGTTCAAATACATAAATTTCAAAACAAATAGTTACGTTTTAAATGTAAAGAATTATTTTGCTTCTAAAAAAAATACAAATTTTAAACGAAATGCATAATTTTTCAACTAATTAATTGAATTTGCAAGTAAGGCCATTATTTTAGTCAAAAAGAAAAAAATTCAATCAATTTGTTCCATTTTTAAGCCAAAAAGATAAATTTGTAATCAAAACAATTAAATTAAATAAAGATATAACAATAAAAGTATTAACTAAAAAAGTAAATCCATAAACAAAAATTTAATATTGAACTTTACTCAAAAGCAGAATGATTTTTATCAAAAACAGTCTTAAATAAATAGGAATTTTGATAATCTATAGACCAGAAAATATTAGTTTAAAAAAACATTGAAGTTAATTTTTAAAACTCTAACTGTTTTTATTATTTTTGTTTTTCTGCATAATTTTTTTGAAGACTATCCCCCCCTTCCCTTTTCTTAGGACAGCAAAGAAAATTCGTTTGCATCATAGCAGAATAAAAAATTGAATAAAAATATTTTTTACTTTCTTTTTCGAATTATAAATTTATTGAAACTTTACTTAACAATTCCGTCAAAATTTCATGATTTTCAATTTAAAAAAGGCTTTCTTTTAGCATTTTCGATGGTTCTTAAATTTATTTTTTATTTATTTTTGTGTTCAATTTATTTTAAGGATTATTTTCAGTTAATTCTCTCTGAATTGGCCCTTTTAAGGCCAAGCATTTTATTAAGTGATATCTTTTAAGAACATTACCATTCATTGGAATAATTGGTATGATTGGACGGTTCTAAAGATTAGCATCAACTGGAACGATTTTCTTTCATTCCTGTCCATCCTATTAAAATTGGCCCCAGGATGAAAAAATTAGAGAACCTTATTTATGAAGTTATCGGTAAAAACACTCATTAAATTATTAAAGGTTTCCAGTTTATTTCTGCATAAATGTATTTAATGCCTGCGCGAAAGACCTTTGAATAAAAATTTAAAATTAACTGTCAAACCATCGACATGGTTTTGTGATGATTGTGAATTCTCTATTGTTAAAGCTCTTTTGGCCTTAACGAACGAATCCTCATAACTTATCTCGTGCTATTATTATGCATAAATTTTTTTATAATTAATTTAATATTTGTTCCTTAATTGGGATTAATATTTAATCGCAGCTATCCTACAAAATGTATCATTTAAATAAATGTATCATTTTTATTATATTTCATAATGTGCATTAAAATTGAGAATGGCGTATTTATTTTCATTATCTTTTTTTTTACAATTTAAAAAAGTTCCAGTCCTATAAAAAAATCTTTAAAGCACATTTTTATGAATAATTCAGGGGAAAAATTTCGTCAATTAAAATTTTATTGTAGCTTGTGCCAATGTTCTAAAGAAATATTTTATTAATGTCTTTTTTACGATTACAATAAATCTGCGCTTCCTATCAAGACCTTATTTATAACAGATCTGTTGAACTTGTTTTGGTGAGCATCTTTTTTTTTTAATTTTTTTAAAATTTATTTTATAGTTATTATTTATTTTTATTTATTTTGCTCGTGCCTTGAGTCTTTTTTTCAAATTTTGTTTCACTATTATTTTTTACGATAAAAGAAAAACTACACGACCTAGCAAATAATAATTTTTTAAAATTTGTATATCTGTTTTGAGTAAAAAACTTTTATCTGTTTTATCAAAAAATGATTAGGGACAAATTTGTAGCCCTTTTTTGAGCAAGCAATTGCTGTCTTTTAATTTTTTTCGCATCCTGTATAGTTTTACCGAAGAATACAGTTGTTGATTTTCTAACAAAAAAAAACTATAAAAAAAAATATTAAATTTTTTTGCATCTTTTTCTTGATTTTCCCCTCAGGGAGGTTTTAAGGACCTGGTTTGATGCAACTGGCACCTACTCTGACTAATTTTTGTTAACATTTTTTTTTTAACTCACAAAAAAATAAAGAGAATTCGTGATAGAAGGAGCGAAAGTGAGGTCTTGGGAACAAGTGTGTGCTTTCGTATTTCGGTCAGTAACTGGTAGCGTGCAAATGGTCTACAATTATCGTAATTTCTAATTTGGTTCTCGCTGGCCGGTCGGATTTAACGCTCACATCACGTGACCCTGGACTAAAGGCTGAGGTTAACTAAGCTTAGCCACATAAGGGTTCCTTCAAATTTGTGCGTAAAGCTCACCCTCGAAAAATGTGTCATCTTAAAGAACATCAACTTTCACATCTTCATTTGTCAAACTTATAATCCTTTAATCAATTCTGCTGAATAACTTAATTAAAAAATGGTTAAAAAAATGTATAGAAATTTATTTATAAAAATCTGTCCGCAAGTTTAAGCGCGTCTGGAAGGCACTACTGTTGGTTTTCGCGCTCGATAATTTGACCTTTAATTGAAAGGTAAACGAATTGATAACTGTAAGTTAGTGATTGTGAATTCTCTTTTGTTAAAGCTCCTTCGGCTTTAACGAAGACATTCTCATAACGCATCTCGGGCTTCGCGCTCGATTTTCTCTAATATGTAAGATTTTCTACATTCTACCAATTTTATTATTCAAATTAGATTTAATTTAATATGTTTATTTTCAATGTTATTTTTTACGATTTAAAAAGAAGATACGAATCCTAGCGTAAAGTGACTCGAAGAACATTTTTAGATAAAATTTAGGCGAAATTTTTTTTCCATTTTGAATTTATAATTTTTTTCATTCATGTGTTTTAGTAACTTGCATCATTTTTCCAAAGATTTGATTTTTATTGTCCATGTGTTTTTTCACGATTAAAACAAATTTAATACACCCCTTAAAAAATAATTAATAATAAGTTTATAGATCTTTATTGAATAAACAAATTATGTTTCTGTATTTCTTTCGTAGCTTGTCTCGTTTGACTACAAACATTGTTCTGTTTTTAATACTTTTTTTTACGGATGAATAAAAAACTACGCGTCCTATGAAAAAGTGAAAGGTAAGAAATTTTTCGATATTTTTTGGGTGCGCAATTTTTAGCTCTACATATTTTTTCGTATCTTGTATAGTTTGACCGTTATTTAGGTTAAAATTTTCATTTTAAAAAAATTTTTTTAATTTTGTAATTGCTTTAACGCTGGTTATTTTCTTTAGTCCAAAAAAGTCATTGGAAGAAAATATTCATATTTTGAAGTAGTACAAATAACCGCACAGAGAACTTTCAAATTTCAAAAAAATGGTCTCAGAAATTTTCTGAATGCGCTCACTTTTTAAATTTCTATCCAAAATTTCTGGCCAACGAACTTGACGTTCAGTTTTCGACACTAAAAGAGTGTGCCAAAAGTCAATCCGATATATTAATGTCAAGCGGATCAAGAATTTTCGTCTTGGAAAGAGATTTGGCTGTAACTCGGCGTATACAGTTTTATATTAGTTTAGCAAAATAACCCCGAATGTTTTTTGAAAATTCAAAAAATGGCGGAGATATGGGACTTTGAAATTTTTGGTAACTTTTTTTTGATAGTTCTATATC